>JBBCBC010000003.1:9969165-10119250 GCA_037126765.1 Stenogyne calaminthoides
CAGTAATACTGATAATACTAATAAAGTTGATAATGAATTTTATAAACTCATGAGTCAATTTCAAGATATGAATATTAGTGTCGTAACTAATAATAATATTTTAGAATTTGTTAAACATATAAAAGATTCTAGTTTAAGAGATAAAATCATTGAACAATTTCATGGACTATGGAATCTAGTTTATAAATTATTCCAAGGAGAAGGATTCTTTTTAAGCCTATCATATAAGATAGCGGAATCTTGCAAGAAGGTTCTTAATATAAGAAGACACATAATTAAGGCTTCCTAAGAATCTTTGTAACTGTGTTTTATCAGTTATAACGTCAGGGAATATTACCAAATTCAATACTTCTTTGAATTGGAGTAATATTACCTTTATCAATAATATGACAAGGAAATTTTACTTTAGTATGGAATAAAACCATTTTAGGTTTTGAAATGACAAGACCATTTTTAATGACCAAATTTTTAAACATATCAAGATGTTTAAAATGTATTTCAATATCTTTTGAAAATACAAGGATGTCATCAATATAAACAATAATAAAATCACTATAAGGATTAAAAATGTCATTCATAATTTGTTGAAATTCTGACGGAGCATTTTTAAGCCCAAAAGGCACAACAGTCCATTCATAATGACCAAATGGAACATTAAAGGCAGTTTTATACCTATCAGGTTGATTAATCTGAATTTGCCAAAATCCTGATTTTAAATCAAATTTAGAGAAAATAAGAGCATTGACTAGTCTGTCAAGAAGATCTTTTTTATTAGGAATAGGATGCCTAATCCATTTTAAAACCTTATTAAGAGGTTTATAATTAATAACTAAACGAGGAACTCCTCGTTCCTGCTCAGAATGTTTATTAACATAGAAAGCAGTACAAGACCAAGGAGAATTAAAAGGATCGTGCAAAGATCTATATCAATAGTATCCTATGGATCTTTTACAAACACAAATAGGAGATTACTGAGAAATTCCATAGTCCATGAGTTAACCTGAAAAAAGCTTTTACGCCCAGAAAATGCCTGCGCCTATTCATCGGCATAATTGCAACAAGGGTTAGCCCACATAGTTAACTCATGAATATCACTGGAAAGCTCAAACCTATTGGTTAAACCAACTCTACCTTTGATATATCAAATTACAGATCATTAAAGGAATATAATTCCAAATGCACATGATAGTAGAGTATATTTAAGTCAGGCCATGATACAATACAAGTATTCTAGCCGTCCATAGAGGCGGCGATCATCAGAAATATAAATATAAAAACAAAATAACAACAATTATACCTTAATGAGCCTTTACCATAAACAAACTTATAAACAGATTTATTACAAGGCTACAAGGGTTGCACACAAGAGAGGGGTAGAGAGAGAAAAAAGAGAGGGCGAGTCTAAACTCAAGCGTATCTCTCTAATGAAAAATCAAACCTATTTATAGATGAAAGAGCCGGACATGAAACCCCGGATTCCAAAATAAAAAATAAACAGTGCGGAAAAAACAAAACCGCAATAGCTAAAAAGTAAAAAGTATGAATAGTAATTATTATTCAGGAACAGTTCTTTGTCTGCTATCGTAAGCAATTACAAAATTTGATTTTGTCTGATACTATAGACACATCTTGCTGGAATGTGCTAAGTCCAAATCTTCACTAAATCGCCAATAATGAAGCTTGTTTTTTTAGGAGTTTAAGAGACTCCCTGAAATTGGTCAATTCTTGACGATGAGTTGGATAAACATTTCTTCCTTGATTTCCTCTTAGTGAAGCTTCAAGCCATGGAATCCATACTTCCAAAACTCTAATCCTTTTCTTAAGAATTTTGAGATAATTCTTATCATTAATAACATTATTCTCATGATCAATGATAATTTGAGAAGGAATTCTCCAAATGTTGTAATGTAAGACTCCTGTATCAGTCAGGAGATAGTATAATCTGGAACGAATTATTCCATCCTGGATATCCCATCCTTCCGTTGTAAAGGATGTAAACAAACCATTAGGGTAAGAACCTTCCATTAAAACTTGCCTTCTTTTAATTTCCCTTTGAGAGAATTCTTCAAAAGATCGAAACTTTCTTGAATAGAAAATTCCTGATCATCTTCATTTGGATCCTGCGCATCTTGAAGATCAGATCCAGAAATCATTGAAGCATCTGATTTTGAATCAGAAAAATCAATATCTTTGAATAAATCATTCTTAATATGATCCATATAAAGATCCATAATTTTTTCTTTTGAGAAAATACCAAAATACTTCTTAGAGTATTCAGAGAATGATAGAAGAGAACTAGAAGTCTTATCAACATAAATTTTTCTGTATTCTTCCATTTTGGATTTAATCCGTGAAATATTTTCTTGTAATGGTGACTCATATGAACCAGGGGTAATAACATTTAAGTTATTCTAAAATCGTGTTGTATGGATTCTCCATAAACAAGGTGTACCATGTTCAGTATAACCAAACTCTGGTCTCCATTTTAGAACCCATGGGATTCCAGAATCCACAAAAAACATACAAGTAGTTTTACCACTCGTATTATGAGACTTTAAGTCTGAAGAAACAATAGTATATTCTTCTAAGAGATTTTTAACCTCTTCTGGCAAGATATCTGCCAAAGCCCCAAAATTTCCCCACCATGAGAAAAGCCAGTTAGGAATTTGATTCCTGCCAATGTTCTCACAGATTTTAATCAACCAAGTATGAGAATGCTTAGCATTCTGATACAATAATGTTTTATAAAAACTTTGAAGGTAATCCCAGTAATTGTACTTGTAAGTGGTATGTGTGACTTCATTAGTCATACTTCTTTCTACAAAAGGTGAAGTTCCCCATTCTTGGATGGAAATAATCTTTTTGATAATAAATTTAGAGTAATTGATTGCTTTACTCTTAGGAGGAAAATGCTGGATTTCAACACTTCCGAGACTAATGAGAATATTCTCATAATATCCTCTGGATTTGTAAGTCTCAACATTCCAATTTGAATTTGGAAAATACTTTTCCATAAGAATCCATGGGGACTCTTTGAATTTCTCATCATCATCTTCAATAATAAGAATCAATTCTTTCTTAGAAGAATCAAAGAATTTGTATTCTTTTTGTGCAATTGAAGAATATGATTCTTCATCTTCTGCTTTTGAGGAATTGTCATTAATTGGTAAATTTTTTCCTCTTTGTCTCACGAATTCTTGAAACTCCTTTTGTACATTGTCTATTTTTTAAGAAGAGCCACTTCCAGAAATATTCTGGTTAAAAAGGGATTTCTTCCCATGTTGTATAATCGGAGGATGGCCACTTCCTCCTCTTCCTCTATAAGAGGAATATGGATTCCTTCCAGCATGACTCATTTCTATCATGAAGAAATAAATTCACGAGTTAAAAAATCTGGAAGATGATTATCCTTCCCTTGCTTATAAACAATATCAAAATAAAAATAAGCAAAGATGTGATTGCCATCGGGCAAACATTTGTTTAGAAACATTATGTTCAAAATCTTTGAAGAGCATAAAAGTAGCAGCCCTGCAATCAGTTTTAATAGTAAATTTCTGATTATATAAATCATCCTGAAATTTAAGGACACATTTAACTATAGCAAGAATTTATTTAGCAGTGGCAGAATAATTCTTCTGACTATTATTCCATTTACCGGAATAAAATCTAATGATATAATCCTTTTTATTATCAGGATTAATTTGTTTTAAAATACCACCATACCCCAAATCTGAGGCATCAGTTTCAACAAATTTTTCCCAAGAGGGATTAGCCAGCATAAGACAAAGAATATTTTTAACCTTTTCTTTTATCCTGATAACATCCTTAGTATGATCATTATTCCAAGGAGAAGGATTCTTTTTAAGCCTATCATATAAGATAGCGGAATCTTCAGCAAGATTCTTAATATAAGAAGACACATAATTAAGGCTTCCTAAAAATCTTTGTAATTGTGTTTTATCAGTTATAATGTCAGGAATTTATTACCAAATTCAATACTTCTTTGAATATGAGTAATATTACCTTTATCAATAATATGACCAAGAAATTTTACTTTAGTCTGGAATAAAATCATTTTAGGTTTTGAAATGACAAGACCATTTTTAATGACCAAATTTTTAAACATATCAAGATGTTTAAAATGTATTTCAATATCTTTAGAAAATACAAGGATGTCATCAATATAAACAATAATAAAATCACTATAAGGATTAAAAATGTCATTCATAATTTGTTGAAATTCTGACGGAGCATTTTTAAGCCCAAAAGGCATAACAGTCCATTCATAATGACCAAATGGAACATTAAAGGAAGTTTTATACCTATCAGGTTGATTAATCTGAATTTGCCAAAATCCTGATTTTAAATCAAATTTAGAGAAAATAAGAGCATTGACTAGTTTTCTCAAGAAGATCTTTTTTATTAGGAATAGGATGCCTAATCCATTTTAAAACTTTATTAAGAGGTTTATAATTAATAACTAAACGAGGAACTCCTCGTTCCTGCTCAGAATGTTTATTAACATAGAAAGCAGTACAAGACCAAGGAGAATTAGAAGGAGTTATAAGCTTCTTCTGTAATAAAGGAGATATTTCCTTTTTACATAACTCTAAATATTCAGAGTTCATTTGACAATGTCCAGAATTAGTCGGAATTTTATTTTCTTTAAAATCTTCTTCATAAGGAAGAGAAACTATATGTTTCTTTCTGTCCCAAAAAGCATTAGGAAAATCATTACAAATTTCAATAGAAAATTTATTAGTAGGAATTATTCCTAACTGTATGACACTTAAATCAGCACCACTATCAATCATAGCAATAAAATCTTTCTTATATGAATTATTTATAAGAAGAGAAATCTTAGTATACCATTTCTGTGATATAATCATATTAATGGCTGATAAATGATTCTTTTCAATATTAAAATTTTCATAAATATCTAAGTATTGTGAAAGAGTATTATAGCTAGTTTCACAATCTTCAATTTTTTCCTTTCCTTTCTCAATAAAAGAAAGACGAACAGAAAGATCAGTATTCTGTTTTTGAAGAATCTTGACATCAGTTTTAAGATTATTAATCTCATGAACTAAATCATTAATAGTTACTGGATTATTTTATATATTTTTTAGGCGAAGAAGTCTTTCTAATTCACCTATATTATAATAATTACTATCAATCTTTTTAGAAAGACTAGTTTTATTATTGTCTTCATTCTTAAAAGAATCATGAAATTGTTCAATGATTTTATCTCTTAAACTAGAATCTTTTATATGTTTAAGAAATTCTAAAATATTATTATTAGTTAAGACACTAATATTCATATCTTGAAATTGACTCATGAGTTTATAAAATTCATTATCAATTTTTTTAGTATTATCAGTATTACTGATACAATTAAGACAAGATTTTCCAAGTACACATTCATTGCATTTTTCTTTATCAGATTTAACAGAATTATCATCATCCAAGAGGATTCAACAGAAGAACAATCATTATAAGACTTTTCTGATTCAGTATCAATATTAGGACTCTTGACAATCTTAAAAAGAGTTTCTTTTAACTCTTCATTAATATCAAGATTCTTAATCTTGTCCTTTGCATAGCACTGATTAGCATAATGACCAGTCCTATTACATTTTTTACAAATAATTGTATCATATCTTCTCTTTTTAAAAGATTTTCTTTTACTTTTGTTATTATCATAATCTTTTTCTTTATGTTTTGAAGAATTATGTTTTCTTCTTTTATAATTAGATTTATGTTTCAAATCTCTTTTATTAGTTTTAAACAAACTATTTTTAGAATTAGGATTATCTAATACAAATTGGTCACAGAATTGACCTAATTGTTTTCTTTCCGTAAGATTATCTTTTTTAATTTGATTTTTTAATTTGAGTTCATTACAAAGATTTATTCCTGCCTGAACACAAACACTAATGATTTGACCAAATGTATAAGACCTATAATGGATCGAATCAGAATCCTTTCTAAGAGTTTTCTTAACTCTTTCAGCAAACAAATTAGGAAGACCATCAACAAATTTATTCTTCCAAATATCCTGATTACAATCAGGGATCTCATAAATACGAGACAAGAAAGTATCTTTATACCAACTAAAATCAGTAAGAGTTTTACACCTCATATTTAAAAGAAGAGTTCTGGTATTTTCATATTTATTGGTATATTGACCAGTAAAATGATCCAAAATAGTAAAAATCAAAGAATAAACCGCATTGGTTTTAGTCTCTCCGTTTTCAATTTTAATAGAATTAAAAATTTCCATTCTATTTTGGGGAGTCAAATAATTATCCATCCAACCTTTAAGTTGACAAATAAAACCAGAAGTAATAGCTTGTGCAGTACTAATATCATTATTACCACAAGTTTGACAAGCAGAACTATACATAAGCATGCGATGACATTGAGTGAAAATATGATTATCACTTCCACCATCAATATTCCATTCGTAAATACCTTTTCCAGAATAAGAATTATTGAAAAAGTTTTTATGTTCTTCATTAAGAACATCCATAGGAGTGGGTCTCTTATAATAATAAGTAGACATGGTAGGTCTATCAGCCCATTTAATTTTATTAATACTATCAGTATTACTAGGTCTACCAATATTATTAGCTTGAATAGCATGATTATCATCTAAATCATCATCTAAAGCTGAAATATTAAGATCTGAAATATTAAGATTACTAAATTTATCATTAATAATCTTCTCTAGGTCAGAAATAGAAGCTTCAGTTTTAAAATCTTTTATCTCAATAGGAGATTAAATAGACGAAGTTGTTTTAATAATAATATTATTATTATTATCAATATTTTCATATTTATTTTGAGAATCTATTTTAGAGATAATTTTATCAACTTTATCATGTAAAGAAATAATTTCTTCTCCAATAATAGACAGATAAAGATCACAAAAATTATTTTTCTCAATCATCTGATTAACATGTTTAACAGTAATTTGCAAGACATCATTTTCAATGATTCTGGAGAATGGAAGAAAATTAAATATCCTCTCTCCTCTTTCAATTTGAAAAGGAACATGAGGAGGGTAAACAGATTTTTGTACACCACCAGAAATTATTTTATAATCTCTTTCTATGACTGAAATATAATCAATATAAATAGTTTTAATAAACCAAGGAACATAATAAATAATTTCATTATGCTTTTTACAGAATTTATAAAAAATGTCAACAAAGTAATCTAAATCATCTTTTGAGAATGATTTAAAGAACCAAATTCTAAACTTATCCCATTTAGGATTATTAAACTCGTCATTAATATGAGCTCTAGTAGAAGAACCTTTAGAAAAATCTAAAAAGTTTGTAAAATCCATAAAATTATATTTTAAAGTTACAATCCGAAATTGTTTCGGGATCAAATTCATCTTTGTGGATTATATTGTTTTCATTAATAATAATTTTCTCATTGTTATAATTATTATTTTTACAATGAGTATTTTCTGTATAAGAGGAAGTAGAAGCTCTAGATTCTGAGGGAAATTCTACTTCATAATCCAAATGAGATATAAAAGAATGACTAGACATTGATCTAGTATAAGAAGTCGGATGTCTTCTTTGATTATTTTGAAAACCAATATTAATAATACCATCATTACTTTGAGTAATATGTTTAAAATCACTATTTATAATAGGATTTTTAGGAACAGATTGTTCTATTATCCAAATTTCAGGAAAAATAATTTCTTCCCACTTAATGGATCTTCTGGTAGTAATATTTGATTTTCCAAAATTACTTTCTATAAGAATAGTCTCATTATTATCTTTCTCAATTCTTTTACACATAGGATTGAGTGTAAATAAAGGCTTATAATAAATACGATAACATATACACATAACCTCTGTACCTGGTATGTAATTATAACCATGAGTTTTAACATTTAATGTTAAGGCTTCTAGAATATTACAATCAGATAAAGATAGAGATAAATTAGGATATGCATCAAAATAGACCGTTCTTAAAGCCAAACTAGATTCTATAATTCCCATTAAGGATTGTCTCAAATTAAGATTCCTACCATCCCTAAGAGAAGCGAAAAAGCTTTCTGGTAAACCATTTAAGGTAAGCGGTCTAAAAGCGACCTGAACACAACCAATATGCAAGAACTTATGAGTTCTTTTGTAAGGTAAAATATCATTTTTACTAAGCAATTTAATAACCATCTCTTCTTCATGAAGAGGTATAGAGGATTCAGTAGTTTTAACAATTTGTCTGAAACCTATTTTTTCAGAAGCTCCTAATTTATAAACCATTTAATTATTTTGCTCAATAATACATTTTTAATCCTTATAGTGATTTTATTATTGTTTATATTGATATTATCCTGTAGTTTAGGATTATTTAATCTATCACTTATAGTAATAGAATTATGCTCATCTTTAAGAAAATTAATTTGACAATTTTTATTGTTAATTTGATCTTGAATCAAATTGAGAACCTTATGAATAGGTTTAGTGATAAACTTGAAAGTAATAGGTTTACCATTATAAGTACCTGTAATACCTTTTTCACCAACAAAGGTAAGATGATATATTTTAAATAGAAAAGGAAGACCAATAATCATTTGACTAGTGATGTCTTCAGCAATAAGAAAGTCATAGATGATATATTTTAAATAGAAAAGGAAGACCAATAATCATTTGACTAGTGATGTCTTCAGCAATAAGAAAGTCATAGATGATATATTTTAAATAGAAAAGGAAGACCAATAATCATTTGACTAGTGATGTCTTCAGCAATAAGAAAGTCATTAGGAATACAACAACTGTTGGGATATTTTAGTTTTGATAATTTATGCCAAAACATTATTAACTTGTGTTATGCAAGCTATTTTACAGATAACAAGTTAAGGGGGAATGAAAGAACAAATTAAGGGGGAACTCACGAAATCAGAAGAAGATGATCGAGATCAGACGAGGCTGCAGACGAGAATGATCGAGATCAGATGAGTAAAGATGAGTTCCGGAAGTCAACTGATGAGCTGTGCAAATCAGATGTGAAGAAAAGTTAAAACCAGCAAATCAGAAGAGAAGGTTACAGATCAGAAGATGAGCAAAAGAGACTGATCAAGATCAGACGTGATCGAGATTAGATATGATAATCCGATATGTCAACCTGATGCAGATGACCTGATGCTATCCTGAGATGCTGAACTGAAGAAATGATGATCTGATCAGTCTAGCTGATCAAATCAGGCAAAGAAGAAATCAGATAGCCTAAGTCAATGTGACCTGAGGGTCAGGATGTCTGAATTCGAGAAGAAATGGAACTTCGAAGGCTTTGAGTGTCAAGATGTTCGATCGTATAAGGTCATTGCCAAGAGAAGTCCTTGAATCAAGAACCCTGAGTAACTTGAGGCTCAGATAACCTGAAGGCTCAGATAACCTAAAGGCTCAGATAACTTGAAGGCTCAGATAGAACTGAAGATCCTGAGACTCAGAAGATCCTGAAGAATATAGCCGTTATAGACTCAGAAGAAACAGAAGAATATAGCCGTTAGATTCAGCTGACGTGGACCAATGAGAGGAAGACGACAAACCTGAAAAAGCTACAGAGTAGTATGGATTTTAATGTGCTCTCCAACGGTAACATTCAAATCCACACTATAAATACAAGTTCTTCCTTCATTATCAGTGGTCGAGGAATGTGGAAGAGTATGGAGAATGTAGCAAACGATGCTACAGAGCTAAGAAGATATGGGTTCCAGCAGTTTCCAGCCAAGGTCGTGTGCCAGATGATGCGAGTCCTGAAATATGTTTTGATCAGAAGATTTGCTAAGGCATTCAACACAAGGCACGTTGAAAGGAATTGTGCTCCTGATCCTATATACTCAAGCATTCCCACCACAGAGCACAGAGCAAGAAATACACGCATATATTCAAAAGTGTTCTACCCTAGATCTAAGCACAAATGTAATATCCTAAGCTTAGAGAGATTTTCACATCCTTAGCATTGAGGCTAAACAAATGTAAGGGAAAATCTCAACCTAGTTAGAAACCAAACAAACCTTTACCCAATCTCAAAGTTAGGTTAAGTTTGTAGGTGAGTGTGAACTCGGTAAACATCTATAGGCAATCCCATGAGGGTGATAAGTCCCGCTTGAGTGTGAACTCGGTAAACATCTATAGGTAATCCCGTGAGGGTGATAAGTCCCGCTTGAGTGTGAACTCGGTAAACATCTATAGGCAATCCCGTGAGGGTGATAAGTCCCGTAGGTTAAGTTCGGTTAAGGTGCCCCTGTGTTAAGGGAAGAGTGGATGTAGGGCGGGTTTCGTCCGAACCACTATAAAATATCATGTGTTCTTTACTGCTTTATGTTTATACTTGTCATATGCATTGAATTATAAGCAAAACACACACATTGGTTTAAAACGCAAAAATTAGGAGTCACTCTACCCTCACCCCTGTTTCTATGTGCATCACGTGACATGTTTCGCTTCCGCACACGCTAATTGGTTTTAATCGGGACCTCTCAACAACCATCAACACAAACATAAGCATTTTTAAGCTTATAATTAATCTTTAAAGATCCTCCACCTGCATGAGAAAGTGAATGAGTAGTTTTTTCAAAAAACTTAGTAGGAATTATTCCTAAATGACACTTAAATCAGCACCACTATCAATCATAGCAATAAAATCTTTCTTATAAGAATTATTTATAAGAAGAGAAATCTTAGTATAACATTTCTGTGATATAATCATATTAATGGTAGATAAATGATTCTTTTCAATATTAAAATTTTCATCAATATCTAAGTATTGTGAAAGAGTATTATAGCTAGTTTCACAATCTTCAATTTTTTCCTTTCCTTTCTCAATAAAAGAAAGACGAACAGAAAGATCAGTATTCTGTTTTTGAAGAATCTTGACATCAGTTTTAAGATTATTAATCTCATGAACTAAATCATTAATAGTTACTGGATTATTTTTTATATTTTTTAGGCGAAGAAGTCTTTCTAATTCACCCATATTATAATAATTACTATCAATCTTTTTAGAAAGACTAGTTTTATTATTGTCTTCATTCTTAAAAGAATCATGAAATTGTTCAATGATTTTATCTCTTAAACTAGAATCTTTTATATGATTAAGAAATTCTAAAATATTATTATTAGTTAAGACACTAATATTCATATCTTGAAATTGACTCATGAGTTTATAAAATTCATTATCAACTTTATTAGTATTATCAGTATTACTGATACAATTAAGACAAGGTTTTCCAAGTACACATTCATTGCATTTTTCTTTATCAGATTTAACAGAATTATCATCATCTGAAGAGGATTCAACAGAAGAACCGTCATTATAAGACTTTTCTGATTCAGTATCAATATTAGGACTCATGACAATCTTAAAAAGAGTTTCTTTTAACTCTTCATTAATATCAAGATTTTTAATCTGGTCCTTTGCATAGCACTGATTAGCATAATGACCAGTCCTATTACTTTTTTTACAAATAATTGTATCATATCTTCTCTTTTTAAAAGATTTTCTTTTACTTTTGTTATTATCATAATCTTTTTCTTTCTGTTTTGAAGAATTATGTTTTCTTCTTTTATAATTAGATTTATGTTTCAAATCTCTTTTATTAATTTTAGACAAACTATTTTTAGAATTAGGATTATCTAATCCAAATTGGTCACAGAATTGACCTAATTGTTTTCTTTCCGTAAGATTATCTTTTTTAATTTGATTTTTTAATTTGAGTTCATTACAAAGATTTATTCCTTCCTGAACACAAACACTAACGATTTGACCAAAAGTATAAGACCTATAATGGATCGAATCAGAATCCTTTCTAAGAGTTTTCTTAACTCTTTCAGCAAATAAATTAGGAAGACCATCAACAAATTTATCCTTCCAAATATCCTGATTACAATTAGGGATCTCATAAATACGAGACAAGAAAGTATCTTTATACCATCTAAAATCAGTAAGAGTTTTACACCTCATATTTAAAAGAAGAGTTCTGGTATTTTCATATTTATTGGTATATTGACCAGTAAAATGATCCAAAATAGTAAGAATCAAATAATAAACCGCATTGGTTTTAGTCTCTCCGTTTTCAATTTTAATAGAATTAAAAATTTCCATTCTATTTTGGGGAGTCAAATAATTATCCCACCAACCTTTAAGTTGACAATTAAAACCAGAAGTAATAGCTTGTGTAGTACTAATATCATTATTACCACAAGTTTGACAAGCAGAACTATACATAAGCATGCGATGACATTGAGTGAAAATATGATTATCACTTCCACCATCAATATTCCATTCATAAATACCTTTTCCAGAATAAGAATTATTGAAAAAGTTTTTCTGTTCTTCATTAAGAACATCCATAGGAGTGGGTCTCTTATAATAATAAGTAGACATGGTAGGTCTATCAGCCCATTTCATTTTATTAATACTATCAGTATTACTAGGACTACCAATATTATTAGCTTGAATAGCATGATTATCATCTAAATCATCATCTAAAGCTGAAATATTAAGATCTGAAATATTAAGATTACTAAATTTATCATTAATAATCTTCTCTAGGTTAGAAATAGAAGCTTCAGTTTTAAAATCTTTTATCTCAATAGGAAATTGAATAGACGAAGCTGTTTTAATAATAACATTATTATTATTATCAATATTTTCATATTTATTTTGAGAATCTATTTTAGAGATAATTTTATCAACTTTATCATGTAAAGAAATAATTTCTTCTCCAATAATAGACAGATAAAGATTACAAAAGTTAGTTTGCTCATTCATCTGTTTAACATGTTTAACAATAATTTGTAAGACAACATTTTCAATGATTCTGGAGAATGGAAGAAAATTAAATATCCTCTCTCCTTTTTCAATTTGAAAAGGAACATGAGAAGGGTAAACATATTTTTGTACACCACCAGAAATTATTTTATAATCTCTTTCTATGACTGAAATATAATCAATATAAAAAGTTTTAATAAACCAAGGAACATAATAAGTAATTTCATTATGCTTTTTACAGAATTTATAAAAACTGTCAACAAAGTAATCTAAATCATCTTTTGAGAATGATTTAAAATACCAAATTCTAAACTTATCCCATTTAGGATTATTAAACTCATCATTAATATGAGCTCTAGTAGAAGAACCTTTAGAAAAATCTAAAAAGTTTGTAAAATCCATAAAATTATATTTTAAAGTTACAATCCGAAATTGTTTCGGGATCAAATTCATCTTTGTGGATTATATTGTTTTCATTAATAATAATTTTCTCATTGTTATAATTATTATTTTTACAATGAGTATTTTCTCTATAAGAGGAAGTAGAAGCTCTAGATTCTGAGGGAAATTCTACTTCATAATCCAAAGGAGATAAAAAAGAATGACTAGACATTAATCTAGTATAAGAAGTCGGATGTCTTCTTTGATTATTTTGAAAACCAATATTAATAATACCATCATTACTTTGAGTAATATGTTTAAAATCACTATTTATAATATGATTTTTAGGAACAGATTGTTCTATTATCCAATTTTCAGGAAAAATAATTTCTTCCCACTTAATGGATCTTCTGGTAGTAATATTTGATTTTCCAAAATTACTTTCTATAAGAATAGTCTCATTATTATCTTTCTCAATTCTTTTACACATAGGATTGAGTGTAAATAAAGGCTTATAATAAATACGATAACAGATACACATAACCTCGCATACGGTATGTAATTATAACCATGAGTTTTAACATTTAATGTTAAGGCTTCTAGAATATTACTATCAGATAAAGATAGAGATAAATTAGGATATGCGTCAAAATAGACAGGTCCAAAAGCCAAACTAGATTCTATAATTCCCATTAAGGATTGTCTCCAATTAAGATTTCTACTATCCCTAAGAGAAGCTAAAAATCTTTCTGGTAAACCATTTAAGGTAAGCGGTCTAAAAGAGACCTGAACACAACCAATATGTAAGAACTTATGAGTTCTTTTGTAAGGTAAAATATCATTTTTACTAAGCAATTTAATAACCATCTCTTCTTCATGAAGAGGTATAGAGGATTCAGTAGTTTTAACAATTTGTCTGAAACCTATTTTTTCAAAAGCTCCTAATTTATAAACCATTTTAGGTTCAATTTTAGGAATAGTCCATTTATTCAATAAATCAAGATTTTCAGGAATATCATATTCCTGAATCATACTGTTCTTAACAGTATCCTTTAATCGGAACAGATTCATTAGAATCAAGATGTATTGAATCATGAAACCATATTACTTATATATATACCTACCTCTCATGGCTCTAATACCATATTTTTACAAGGATCGTGCAAAGATCTATTGGTCCCGGTGCTAACGAGTCTCACACGTGTATGGGGGGGAATACACGTGTTCAGTGATTTTTAAAACTTTTTCATCGAGGTCGATGGGGAAAGTTATCCCGATGGTTTTGCCTTGAGAAGCACGGATTGCCGACGAGTCAAAGTCTCATCGAGACAATGATCCCGAAGCTTTTCGGAAGCAGATAGATTAGCCCAACTGAGCCTGATTTTATCAGAGATCCTGAGGCGCTTGGATCAGATAATTATCTTACTAAACCCTCAGTAGAGTTAGTTCAGTTTGGTAACTATCTGTTCTAGCTACTCAAGTGTGCGGAATGGTTGGCCCTAAGTTTATACTCGTTTTAGCTTTCTTTGAAAATCTTCCCTTCAATAAAAAGTGATTAAGGTCAGTGATCAATTTGATGCAAGTTCGATTGGATTGGTTCCAAACTGAATATCGATGAACTATGCTTTCGATGAAAAACATGCAATGATAATAATGCAAAGACATAAAGCAAAAACAACACAAAGAATTATAGTGGCTCAGAGACTCAAGCTCCTACGCCCACTCTCTCCGAACTTCGTGAGAAATTCCTTAACCACTTCCTAAAGCTTTACGGCTAACTCATCAGAGCTTACTCACTTTTCTACCTTGAGTTTTTACGGATGACTCACTGCAGCTTACTAACTCAAACACACACAAGTGTTCAGACTACCACAAGTAGCTTACTAACTTATTCTCTAGAGTTTTCTGGCTAACTCACTGTAGCTTACTAACTCTTTACAACTCTAACTCACCAACAAAACACACACAAACTACCTTAACAAAGGGTTTGGGTTTTGGGTTGGTTTCCAACTAGGGTGAGATATCCTTTACAATAAGAACTAATACAAAGGCTAGGATATCTCTTCTAAGCTTTGGATATATCTATCACTCTAGGATTAGAATAGTGAGCTCTCCCCAATGTGAAACACTTGGGAAATTCTAGGGTTTTTTTAGTGCTTCAATTTGCAATAATACGAATGAGCTCTTGAGTTGCTTTGAAATTTCCCGTGGCCTCTCAATGTAAAGGGTCACTGGTATTTATAGGCAACTTAACCAAGGTTACTCTTGAAAAACTATCCGTTGGAGGAGATAGTATCAAGGGTTTCCTCTTCTGGTGTTTGATGAACGACTATATTTAGGGTTTGAATACTCCCTTGCATGTTTTAGGAAATATGCAGTCATGTAGCCAATCAATAATTTTTGCAGTCTGGAACTTAGTACTACTGACATGATTCAGGGTCTTGTCGCTTTCAGTGTCAGTAAAGTACAATGTTGTCTTCCTCTGATTGGTTCTTGTCTTCAGTGAATGTAGACAAACAAAACGGCTCTTTTTGGTCAATCTCTCTGAATGAGACAACCTTAAACAACACTTAGACTTAGTTCCTTTTTGTCTACATATGAATGAATTTTTGGGCAATATCTACTTTTTCTGAATATTTGCGTTTTTCGGTTTTTGTAGTCTTGAGATAGATTATATTCGGTGCCTCACGAACATTGAGTTATATTTGAGTATTGATATCTTCTTTAAGAGTCTTGATAACTTCTTTGGGTCTTGATATCTTACGAGTCTTCGAACTATTTTTAAATTAGGTGTCTTGATGACATATCTTGAGTCTTGATGTCTTGATGACATCTTGAGTCTTCAATGTCTTGATGACATCTTGAGTCTTCAATGTCTTCAGCAACTTACTGAGTCTTTAGTGTCTTTAGTGACATCTATTTGAGTCTTGATGTCTTGATTACTTCTTGAGTCTTGATGTCTTGTAAAACTTTGACATCCACAAGTACGAAAGTATTTTGAGTCTTGATGTCTTGAGTTAAAATATTGAGTCTTGATGTCTTCAACAACTTCTTGAGTCTTGATGTCTTTAGAATCTAACGATCTATATCTGCTTTGACTATACATGGTGCGAGATAACTTCTGAACAATCTATCTTTGAAAATGACTCGATCTATCAAGATTATCTGAACATGTCATACTCGGGGTTTTTGGGATCTAATCAAAACTTCTTTATTAAATTCATCTCCCAACAATTTCCCCCTTTTTGATGATTCCAAAACCATCTTGTTACATTTAAGAAAACCTAACCTATCCTCAGGTTCCTGTTTATCTATTACAACCAAAATGGTATTTCTCCAATCAGGTTCTTTAACAATCTGGCATATCAAGACATGTAAAAAGATAATGAGATATTATCTTTGAGCATAAAGATAAAATTTTCATTGATGTAGGATAAGAGTTCTGAGACATAAAAAAAAAAAAATACGTAATACAAAGTCTTGGCCTTTCTTCCACTTCATCCTCTGGCACTTCCAGGTTGAACATCCCGTAGTATCTCTTCTTCAGTTCATCTCTTGCCTTGATGATTTCAGGGTTGTTTCCTATTAGGCCTAGCTGGATGGCATACTGGGTTATTTCCTGAGAAATGGCTGCCTCATTTACATAGCCATTCTCAAGCCTAGGAGTTGGGTACATGTATGGACCAAGAGTTACTATCTGAGTGTTTCCTTCATCTGCCAAGTTGATCCAACTTTGCAGGTACTTAGGATAGAATGTCAGTAAGTACTCAATAAAGGCTTCATTCTTATCCGAGTTGCTCCCCCTCCATTCTCTCAGAATCTCATAATAGAACCAGAAGGTTCTCTTGATCTCTTCCCATGCATCATTAAACTGAATAGGCATCCACTTGTCAATGTGCGGCCACTTCTGAGTGTTGGGATTATACTGGAAAGTATGCTTTTTACTTTGTATAATCAAAACTGAATTTCGGACTTATTTACTGAAATAAATTGTTTATCACTGATGCTTTAAATATTATCGAATGTTACATATATTTATTTGATAACTGTTTCAATAAATCGTGACGTGTTACATTGTAGTTAATTTAGTGATACCGGATCACGAGAAGATTAAATTAATAAGGTCCTTGTAACTAAAAAGTACGCCATTCACGACCTAGATGGAAATGAACAACCCATCGTGAAAGGTTGAAGTGTAAGGCTCAGATTGGCTTGTCTTGACCAAGAGATTACACTAGTGCATGACTGATGCACTGAATAGGACCTACAGGAGGACAAATTCTTCAGAACTGAACAAGGAAGAATTAGACCTCAGTGGTTCGTTATTTCTTAATCTTCGTTCCTTAAATAGGATCACGTGTGATTGGTAACTATTGCTTTGACTTATCATGGGTAGAGAATCAACGAGATTCAATACTTTTTTATCTTGGGCAATATTATTGGTCACATGTGATTGCTAAGATTTAATACGGAGAATCGTGTGCAAGTACGCTTGTTTGATTTGCCCCCTTGGGAGGTTCATAAGCTTTATCATACCAAATCTTGGAAGTGGAATTAGTTTCCGGTATGGATAATAATGTTGAACCGTTCCTTGACCAAGGACAAAAGATATTAATTAATGGAAAGCTATTTCAGTGGCTTGAATTAATTAATGGGCTAGATAATCTTAAACACGGGAAATAATAACCGGGAGCCATATTGACTGTAATATGGGTTAAGATGGATAGTGCAATATTAATTATGTAGTGGGATTAATTAATATTTATGGTCTTGAATAATATTGTGGCTCAATATTGATAATTCAAGATCCATTGGAAGGTCCAATCTTAATTCCCCTAAAGGCCCCCTAAGTAGCCCAACATATAGTCCAATAACTAAAAAAGGTGTTTAAAATAAAATAAATATTGTTGCTTATTTTTCCTAATCATTTTCAAAATTTATGGATAATATGGGAGAAAGATTTTCTTTGAATTTTGTTATGGAATGTAGATATGTATTCTTGGAATACAAGATTATCTCATTAAATTCAAGAAATCTCCTACTTGGTTATTTATAAAGATAATTTCAAAATTTTGAAAGATAAAGGGCAAGAAAGATTTTCTTGATTTTCTTGAAAAGATATTATGGAAGATATGTATTTCTTGAAATACAAGAATATCTCTTAAATTCAAGAAGATCCAAATCTTGGAATCTTACCTATTATTTTTGAAAATTACTCCATAACAAAGAGTAAGTGGGATTTTATGGAATATTATAATTATGGGAAAAAGAATATAAGAGATATATTCAAGATTTCTTGGAGATCAAGAAAAGATTTTCCCACGTTATTTTTGCCCAATATTTTCCACCATATGTAAATTAGCTTCAATAACACAAGTTGATAATGTTTTGGCATAATTCATCAAAACTAAAATATCCCAACACAGTCATATTGGAAGTGACCTTTCTTTTGACAGTTGTAGCATATGTTGGCATCATCATCCTGATCAATTTTCCTCCTTGGTCTTGGAGTCCTTCTTTTTGGATGAGGATCCTTCAGCTTTCTGGTCCTTCCTTTTCTCAGTATATCTGTCCTCAGCTTCTGAGTCTCTCTTGTACCTGTGATTCCTGTAATATTTCTTATATTTCCCATATCTGCTATTGAGTCTTACAAACCTCCTTGCCATCAAGATTTAGCTTATCCTCCCGCTTTCATCCCGATTTTTGGCAAGTGAGTTCTCGAACTCTCTGACCTCTGAGATTTCTCTTTGGCCTTGAAAGCCACATTCTTGCTAGATGAAGAATCATCTTTGCTGTCAGATTTCTTAGTTTTCTTGTCAATCACAAACTCATAAGCTTTCAGTTCAGAGAAAACTTATTGATATGGCATGGAATCAATATTTTTGGTGTTTTCAATCACCACAAAGATGTATATCCCATTTCTTAGATAATCCTCTAAGAATTTTCGGTGCCACTTTCTCTCTGTGGGTATCTTTTCCCAAGAGCATTCAGATCATTCATGATGCTAGTGAATCGACCTCAAGTTTGTCAATGGATTCACTATCTTCCATTTCAAAGCTATCAAACTTTCCAATTGAAAGTTTGTTTTCCTTAATATGATATGTGCCTTGTCACATAACAAAGACGTGTGTCCCATATTTCTTTTGCGGTTTTCAACGGTGAAATCATCCCCATAACACCATCATTAATAGTGCTATACAAAGTATCTTTAGCAATGTAGTCAGATTGACTAACTTTCTCTCATCAAGAGTAAGTTGATCATCGTGCTTTTGGAAATTCATCTGGGATCATTCCTCTCAATATCGGTGATTCGGGATTCACAATAAATTTGAATGGTCCTTGTAAACCACTCTCCACATTCTTTCATGTTTTGAATCCCTGCATTCTCAATCTCCATAGGTCATAGCTCTCAATAGAGAACATAAGAAGTTTCTTAGAAGGCATGATGACCGAGCCTTGTTAGATATCAACAAAGATCTATTCAATTAGACCACCAAAGTCTTTTCAGCAAAATAGACTATGGCTACCAAAGCAAGTGGTCAAAATGAACCACTGCTCGATACCACTTGTTGGTCCCGGTGCTAATGAGTCTCACACGTGTATAGGGGGGGGAATACACGTGTTCAGTGATTTTTAAAACTTTTCTTTCACTGAGGTCAGATGGGCAGGTTATCCTGATAATTTTGCCCTGAGAAGCACGGATTGCCCTGAGTCAAAGTCCACTGAGACAATGATCCTGAGCTGCTTTCAGAAGCTTCAGATTAGTTAACGAGCCTCGAAGTTTATCGAGATCCCGAGGCGCTTGGATCGAGATTAAAGCGTTAGTTCAATTTGGTAACTATCTGTTCTAGCTACTCAAGTGTGCGGAATGGTTGGCCCTAAGTTTATACTCGTTTTAGCTTTGCTGAAAATCTTCCCTTCAATAAAACAGTGATTAAGGCTGTGATCAATTTGATGCAAGTTCAGTGGATTGGTTCCAACTGAATATCAGTGAACTATGCTTTCAGTGAAGAACATGCAACAAATAATAATGCAGTACAGAAAGTAAAAAAACACAGCAATTATAGTGGTTCAGAGCCTCAAGCTCCTACGTCCACTCTCTCTGAACTTCAGAGAAATTCCTTAACCACTTCCTAAAGCTTTCTGGCTAACTCACTGTAGCTTACTCACTTTTCTACCTTGAGTTTTCTGGATGACTCACTGCAGCTTACTAACTCAAACACACACAAGTGTTCAGACTACCACAAGTAGCTTACTAACATATTCTCTAGAGTTTTCTGGCTAACTCACTGTAGCTTACTAACTCTTTACAACTCTAACTCACCAACAAAACACACACAAACTACCTTAACAAAGGGTTTGAGTTTTGGGTTAGTTTCCAACTAGGGTGAGATATCCTTTACAATAAGAACTAATGCAAAGGCTATGATATCTCTTCTAAGCTTTGGATATATCTATGACTCCAGGATTAGAAAGTGAGCTCTCTCCAATGTGAAACACTTGGGAAATTCTAAGGTTTTTCGAGTGCTTCAATTTGCAATAATACGAATGAGCTCTTGAGTTGTTTTTAATTTCCCGTGGCTTCTCAATGTAAAGGGTCACTGGTTGTTGGGATATTTTAGTTTTGATGAATTATGCCAAAACATTATCAACTTGTGTTATTGAAGCTAATTTAAAGATAACAAGTTGAGGGGGAATGAGAGAACAAATTGAGGGGGAACTCATGAAATCAGACGTAGATGATCGAGATCAGATGAGGCTATAGACGAGACGGATCGAGATCAGATGAGTTAGATGAGTTCCGAGTTAACTGATGAGCTGTGCAATATCAGAAGAGAAGAAAAGCTAAGCCAGTTGATCAGAAGATCAAATGACCGTAACAGAACTGATCGATGATCAAGAAGAACGAAATCGGTGATATGGTGATCGGAAGAGCGCATGTCGATCAAAAAGAAATTGACCGTAAGATCAAGAGAAGGTTGCGCATCGTAAGAGGAGCAAAGAGGAGCGAGATGAACGCGGATCGAGATCAAATATGAAGATGAGCAGATGATCAAGATCAGACGTGATTGAGATCAGATGTGCTAAACTGATATGCTAAACCTAATGTACTGACTTGATGTTATCCTGAGATATTGATCTGAAGAAGTATTGACCAGATCAGTCTAAATTTGATCGATCAGCAAAGAAGACATCGATAGCTCGAGTCAAAGTGACCGAAGGTCGATGTTCAATTCAGAGAATCGAACTCGGTCCACCGAGTATCAAGATGCCGAGACGCATAAGGTCCGCCCAAGAAGAAGTTGAATCAAGTATCCCGAATCAAGTAAACCGAGGCTCAGATGAGAAATCGAGACTCAGATAAACCTCAAGACTCAGATAGAATCAAGACTCAAAGATGTCTCTCAAGACACCGAGACTCAGAGAATCTGAATGATTCCAAGGCGAGGAATCGAGGAATATAGCCGTTAGAATCACCGACGTGGACCAATGAGAGGAAGACAACCAGCCTGAAGAAGCTGCTGTACTTACAAGAATAGTATGGATTTGAATGTGATTCTCTCCAACGGTAACATTCAAATCCACACTATAAATACAAGGTCTTTAATCATTCTAATGTGTGGATGCGTGGAGATTATAGCACGAGATGCTACAGAGCCAAAGAGAGTTATACCCAAAGCATTCCCACCCTAGAGAACACATGTCTCAGAGATATACAAATATCTTCAAGAGTGTTCTAGAACCCAATCTAAGCAACCCACGATGTATCCTAAGCTTAGAGAGATTTTCCCAACCTTAGCATTGAGGCTAAACAAATGTAAGGGAAAATCTCAACCTAGTTGGAAACCAAATAAATGTTACCCAAATCAGTCGGTTAAGTTTGTAGGTGAGTGTGAACTCGGTAAACATCTAGCAATCCCGAAAGGGAGGGTAGGCAATCCCGATTGAGGGTGATAAGTCCCGTTGGAGTGTGAACTCGGTAAACATCTGTAGGCAATCCCGTGGAGGGTGATAAGTCCCGAGGCGAACCCGAGAGGGTGATAAGTCCAGTTGGAAGAAATTTCCCTAGGAACAGGGAGAGTGGATGTAGGAGCTTGAGTCTCTGAACCACTATACTTTGTTGTGTTCTTTATTGCTTTATGTTCTTATATTGTCATACGCATTCGATTATAAGCAAAACACAACACATGAGCTTAAAACGTAAAAATCTGTAATCACCATTCCTTCACCCCTGTTTTTATATGCATTTCATGATTATTCCGCAAAATGGGTTTTCCACCGGGACTATCACTGGTATTTATAGGCAACTTCACCAAGGTTACTCTTGAAAAACTATCCGTTGGAGGAGATAGTATCAAGGGTTTCCTCTTCTGGTGTTTGATGAACCACTATATTTAGGGTTTGAATACTCCCTTGCATGTTTTAGGAAATATGCAGTCATGTAGCCAATCACCAATTTTTGCAGTCTGGAACTTAGTACAACTGACATGATAAAGGGTCCTATCGCTTTCAGTGTCTGTAAAGTACATTGTTGTCTTCCTCTTATTGGTTCTTGTCTTCAGTTAATGTAGACAAACAAAATGGCTCTTATTGGTCAATCTCTCTGAATGAGACAACCTTAAACAACACTTAGACTTAGTTCCTTTTGTCTGCATATGAATGTTTTGGACAATATTTACTTTTCTAAATATTTGCGTTTTTCTCAGTTTTTGTAGTCTTCAGATAGATTATATTCAGTGCCTCTGAACATTCAGGTTATACTGAGTCTTCAGTAACTACTGGGTCTTCAGTATCTTTTGAGTCTTCAGTGTCTTCAGTGACATACTGAGTCTTCAGTGTCTTCAGTGACATACTGAGTCTTCAATGTCTTCAGTGACATACTGAGTCTTCAGTGTCTTCAACAACTTACTGAGTCTTCCGTGTCTTCAGTGACATACTAAGTCTTCAGTGTCTTCAGTTACTTATTGAGTCTTCAGTGTCTTCAGCGACATACTGAGTCTTCAGTGTCTTCAGTTACTTACTGAGTCTTTAGTGTCTTCAGCAACTTACTGAGTCTTCAGTGTCTTCAGTAACTTACTGAGTTTTCAGTGTCTTCAGAATCTAACCTGATCTATATCTGCTGACTATACATGGTGCATATAACTTCCTGAACAATCTATACTGAAACCTGACTCAGTCTATCAAGATTATCCTGAACATGTCATACTCAGGGTTTTTTGGGATCTAATCAAAACTTCTTTATTAAATTCATCTCCCAACAAGTATCATGTGGATCTTTTACAAACACAAATAGGAGATTACTGAGAAATTCCATACTCCATGAGTTAACCTGAAAATTGGATAATAGAACAATCAGTTCCTAAAAATCCTATTATAAATAGTGAATATAGATCGTTGCACGATCCTTGTAAAAATATGGTATCAGAGCCATGAGAGGTAGGGTATATATATAAGTTATATGGTTTCATGATTCAATACATCTTGATTCTAATGAATCTGTTCTGATTAAAGGATACTGTTAAAAACAGTATGACTCAGGAATATGATATTCCTGAAAATCTTGATTTATTGAATAAATAGACTATTCCTAAAATTGAACCTAAAATGGTTTATAAATTAGGAGCTTTTGAAAAAATAGGTTTAAAATAAATTGTTAAAACTACTGAATCCTCTATACCTCTTCATGAAGAAGAGATGGTTATTAAATTGCTTAGTAAAAATGATATTTTACCTTACAAAAGAACTCATAAGTTCTTACATATTGGTTGTGTTCATGTCGCTTTTAGACTGCTTACCCTAAATGGTTTACCAGAAAGCTTTTTAGCTTCTCTTAGGGATGGTAGAAATCTTAATTGGAGACAATCCTTAATGGGAATTATAGAATCTAGTTTGGCTTTAGGACCTGTCTATTTTTACGCATATCCTAATTTATCTCTATCTTTATCTGATAGTAATATTCTAGAAGCCTTAACATTAAATGTTAAAACTCATGGTTATGTGTATCTGTTATCGTATTTATTATAAGCCTTTATTTACACTCAATCCTATGTGTAAAAGAATTGAGAAAGATAATAATGAGACTATTCTTATAGAAAGTAATTTTGGAAAATCAAATATTACTACCAGAAGATCCATTAAGTGGGAAGAAATTATTTTTATATCTCCTTTGAATTATGAAGTAGAATTTCCCTCAGAATCTAGAGCTTCTACTTCCTCTTATAGAGAAAATACTCATTGTAAAAATAATAATTATAACAATGAGAAAATTATTATTAATGAAAACAATATAATCCACAAAGATGAATTTGATCCCGAAACAATTTCGGATTGTAACTTTAAAATATAATTTTATGGATTTTACAAACTTTTTAGATTTTTCTAAAGGTTCTTCTACTAGAGCTCATATTAATGATGAGTTTAATAATCCTAAATGGGATAAGTTTAGAATTTGGTATTTTAAATCATTCTCAAAAGATGATTTAGATTACTTTGTTGACAGTTTTTATAAATTCTGTAAAAAGCATAATGAAGTTACTTATTATGTTCCTTGGTTTATTAAAACTTTTTATATTGATTATATTTCAGTCATAGAAAGAGATTATAAAATAATTTCTGGTGGTGTACAAAAATCTGTTTACCCTCCTCATGTTCCTTTTCAAATTGAAAAAGGAGAGAGGATATTTAATTTTCTTCCATTCTCCAGAATCATTGAAAATGATGTCTTACAAATTACTGTTAAACATGTTAATCAGATGATTGAGCAAAATAATTTTTGTAATCTTTATCTGTCTATTATTGGAGAAGAAATTATTTCTTTACATGATAAAGTTGATAAAATTATCTCTAAAATAGATTCTCAAAATAAATATGAAAATATTGATAATAATAATAATGTTATTATTAAAACAGCTTCTTCTATTCAATCTCCTATTGAGATAAAATATTTTAAAACTGGAGCTTCTATTTCTGACCTAGAGAAGATTATTAATGATAAATTTAGTAATCTTAATATTTCAGATCTTAATATTTCAGTTTTAGATGATGATTTAGATGATAATCATGCTATTAAACCTAATAATATTGGTAGTCCTAGTAATACTGATAGTATTAATAAAATGAAATGGGCTGATAGACCTACCATGTCTACTTATTATTATAAGAGACCCACTCCTATGGATGTTCTTAATGAAGAACAGAAAAACTTTTTCAATAATTCTTATTCTGGAAAAGGTATTTATGAATGGAATATTGATGGTGGAAGTGATAATCATATTTTCACTCAATGTCATCGCATGCTTATGTATAGTTCTGCTTGTCAAACTTGTGGTAATAATGATATTAGTACTGCACAAGCTATTACTTCTGGTTTTATTGGTCAACTTAAAGGTTGGTGGGATAATTATTTGACTCCCCAAAATAGAATGGAAATTTTTAATTCTATTAAAATTGAAAACGGAGAGACTAAAACCAATGCGGTTTATTCTTTGATTCTTACTATTTTGGATCATTTTACTGGTCAATATACCAATAAATATGAAAATACCAGAACTCTTCTTTTAAATATGAGGTGTGTTGGGAAATCTGTAATTTAGTTTTGATGGAAGTTCCAAAACAGGTTGTAATTGGACCGGTCGGACTGTTAGTCGATCGATGACTTAGAATCGATTAAGATGACCAATGAAATGTATAGATAGTCGATGTAAAGATAGGTCACATATTGAGGGGGAACTCAATATGTATAGGTCAGGTCGAAGTATCAGATGACCCAGATAAGGTCAGATGATCAGAAGACTAAGCACAAATCAGAAGACAAGAAGTCAGAAGATCAGGTGAAGACAAGAAGACATCAAGACTCGGGGATGAACCGAAGACTCAGATAGACATCAAGACTCGGGGATGAACTCAAGACTCGGATAAAACTCAAGACTCAAAGAATAAAAACCAAGACTCGAGATGACCGAATACACTGAGGCTCAGAGACACCTGAAGATCAAAAGACCTGAAGACCTATATCAGCAGAGTCTGCATATTGAGCTAAGACAATGTACATCTGAAGACTCAACAAGGTAGACTGATCAATTACCTGATCAATTCAGCTCACACATGGTGACAATCTAAAAGATACACCAGACAAGACGAATCTTCTACAAAAAGAATATCAATCGTCTAACGGACAAATTTCTAAAGTGCCACCTCGCGAAGCCAAGGAGAAAGTGACACGTGCACAAAAAGAGCTGACAATGCGGGATACGACGCTGCGGACAAAAACGGCGCTAATGATGCCTACGGCCACGCCGATAATCGGAGCACATCACAATCATATCCTACAACCTACCTAATATAGCCCGAAATTCAAATTGCTCTCCAACGGCTCTTTGATTTCGAGGTTTATAAAATGGGATTGCTTGTCAATTGAAGACAAGAGAGACAACTAGCAAAGAACGAACACGGAGACACCGCAAAAGAAGCAAAAGCTACAGCAAAATCTCCACTTAAAGAACACTATATTTGAAGATTATTCTTAGAGTGTTCATCCCATTAGTTCTTAGCAAGAAATCCTATCCACTAGCATTTTGGCTACCTAAAACACCAGGATAGATTTCCAGTTGGAACCCTCAAACATTCTTTACCCAAACGCAAGTTAGGCTAAGTTTGTTCCCGAAAAGATTTCGGACTAGGGATTCTAGTTTTTCGATTTCTAGTTGGTTGAGTGTGAACTCGATAAACATCTCAGAGAGTGTGAACTCAATAAACATCTCGCCATCCTTTGAAGGATATAAGTCCCATGAGTTAAGTTTGTAGAGTGAGAACTCGGTAAACATCTCGGCCATCCCGTGAGGGGTTTAAGTCCCACAGGTTAAGTTCGGTTAAGGTTCCCCTGTGTTAAGGGAAGAGTGGACGTAGGAAGGGTTTCGTCTGAACCACTATAAAAAGTCTTGTGTGCATTTACTTGCTTTCTTATTGCCTTACACTATTCACACAACCCGAAGTTTAAAAAAAGATACATATTCTAGGTTAAGCTCACCGCACCAAGCAAACCGATCCGTCGATTGGCACCTTAGTCAACTGGTTGAAAACTGACTTAAGAATCTGAATTTATAAAACTGGTTTTTCACACGGGTTAAAACAAGCTTCCACTCCATTCAGTTAAACTGACAGATATCAAGCTGATCTGCCCTTAGGCACTCAGTAAGATTGAACATCAATCTAAACTGATACACTAGCACTCTGATCGGGTAATCTGCAGTTCACACCTGATCCGCACAAAAAAGTTTTGGAAGTCTATTCACCCCTCCCCTCTAGACTTCCACCCTCACAAAACCCATTCGGGACCTACAAGTGGTATCGAGCGGTGGTTCTCTGGACCGGGCTTTTGAGTATCATCGATTCTTGAGGAAGAATCTTTGTGGTCATTTGAACAGATCTTGAAAAACCGTTTTTCAACACTCATTCGTTTTCAAAATCACTCAGCATGGATAATACCTCTGGCATGTACCATGATTTGCCTAAGTTTTCAATTGATGAGTATGCAGATTGGGTCATATATATGTGCAACCATCTAGGATCGATAAGCAGCAGAATGATGGAAGTCATTGAACGAGGACCCATCATTATATATTACGATAACCCAGCAGTTGGAGGAGATCCAGACTTTGCACCGGGAAGTCTTGTACGGAAAAGCCCAGCCCTGATGGATGTAGAAGAAAGAAAATTGTATACTCTAGATACAATCGCCAGGTATATAATCATGAAGACGATGGATAAAATCACAAAGGAGAAGATAAAGTATCTCAAAACCGCGAAAGCAATGTGGGATACTCTTTGCCGAGATATTGAAGGAAATGATCGATCTAAGACAAATACGACTACAAGCTGAACTGGTGAAGTTCGAAAAGCTAAAGATGTTGCCCAACGAGACCATCAACGAGCTCGATGGGAGGATCACCATGTTAGTGAATAAACTACGAAAACTTGGAAGAGAGATATCAGATAAAGATATCAATACAAGATCCTAAGATCTCTCACCAAGAAATGGGACATGAAAGTCACGGTAATCAAGGATTGCCAAGACATTTCAAAGATGAAGCCGAGTAGCTTGTTCCTAAGCCTCAAAGCTCAAGAGTTCGATTTAATCGAAAGAGGACAAACAGATGAAGACGAGATGCCTGCTGAAGTCTGAACGTCTAAATCAGTTGCATTTAAAGCAACCAACAGCAGATCGAAGGACACTGAACCTGTTGGAAACATAATGAGTCAAGGTAACAGACGCTCGCTACCAGAAACTTGAAAGAACAAATACTCAGCTTGGTAAGTATCGGAGATTCTACAGAGACTATCAAGACAACAGAAGAAACAGGAGGCAACTAACAGATCACTAGAAAGAACCAGATCTGATGATCGAAGAGATCACAGAGAAGAAAAGAAAAGAGATGATCTGACAGATGAGAGAAGAGATAACAGATCTGACAGAAGGAGTTCAAATTACCATCAGGAAGGGAAGTCACCTGACAGATCCTACAGACGGAGTGACTCACCGGCAGAGGAAGTTTCAGAGATCGAGGATCGTGGCTTCAATCAGGAGAAACCAGTCACTACAAAGACCGAACGCCTGACGACTCGAGAGAAAGAGAAGGGAAATGGAATAGAAGAGAACAACGCCTCAGAGATAGAAAAGCCCTCGTCAGTGATTAATATCCGGAATTGATGATTCCTATCGCCTTCCGAGGACTCGCTACTCATCCAGAGAAGACTTCGTCGAGCAAAGGTCTTTATTGACTTCCACGAGCATGAAGATCGATATTCTCTTTCGATGACGATGAAGTCGCCTCGATGGCCAAGGAGGACCAATATGAGGTATCCTCCAAACCTTCTCGCTTTTTTTCAATTTCCACACCGCTATTATTAGCTTTTCTTTGGAGAGATTGACTTGCGGCTCTACTCGAGAAATTGCTTGATGATCTCTCTCGATCAATGAGACACTTATACAATAGTGGAAGCTGAAAATGACAAGCTAAGGATCAGAAATAATTAGCTTGTTAAAGAAAACGCTCTCAAGAAAACTCTCGAATCGAAATCATTTTAAACCGCTCAAAAAAGGTAATCGAGGAACTTAACATTCGAAAGTTAAATCTTACGATCGAGGAGAAGCAGATCAAAGATCGACTAGCAATCAACAAAACAAAACAAGTCGATGATTTTAAATCCTTCAAGCTAAATTTGATGAGCTATTCCGACTACATGAGAGTCTAAAATCTACAGAGGATAATTTGCGCAAGAAAATAGAGGTTTTCACGAAGTCATCAAAAACCGTTCAAGATATGAACACCTATTTTCGAACGCCGACTAACAAGAAGGGAATTGGGTATGAGAACCCTTCTACATCCTCAAAAGCCCCGTTTGATTCACTTCAGAAAGGTGTAATCAAACGAATCTCTGACAAAGATACACTAAAAGCTAAACTTGTATCTAATAAGGGAAAAAGACCTGCTGAGCAAGTAAGACAGGTGCCTAATCAGAAAGGGAACAGAAATGGACCCCAACTGATAAAGCATCAACCGAGGAATCAACAGAAGAACCCAGTTCTTCTGAAGAAACCTCAACCTCATCGCCATTAGGTATCGAAGAAGAGACAACCAGAAGAAGAAAATCTAACTGAGACCCAATCAAGTAAATTTGCCTAATAAGCAAGCTATAAGTAAACCGCAAAGACCACCTATGCCAAAAAAGATATGAATCTTTTGATGGTAGCAAATCGTACCTACCCTTATAACCAGAGATCTAGGACTCTCTTTTTGAGCCCCTTTGGATTAAAAGAAGACAAAATAAAAAGAAAAATCCCAAGTCTTCTAAGTCATCCAAGGCTCACACGAATAATCATACTAATCAGAAAGCATATAAAGAGACGTATGATTATGTTGACATGTATGGGAGACAAATCAGACCTTCTAATCTATCTGATTTTCATAGAAGTGCTCTGTTTGTGTGGATCCCTAAATCCACCACTAAACCCCCAGGACCCAATTCCAAAGGGGTACCTAAAGCCTGATTTGATTGCACGTTCGCGTGGGACTGGCCAATAAAGGAGGTGTATGTAGGTCCCAAACGGGTTTTGTGAGGGTGGAAGTCTAGAGGGGAGGGGTGAATAGACTTCCAAACTTTTTTCGTCTTGGATCGGTGTGAACGCAGATTACCCGATCAGTGCTAGTGTATCGGTTTTAGACCGATGTTCAATCTTCTTGAGTGCCCGAGGCGATCGGTTTGATATCTGTCGGCCTTAACTGAATGGTGCGGAAGCTTGTTTTTACCGTGTGAAAAACCGGTTTTATCAATCGATTCTTAAGTCGGCTTTTTTCAACCGGTTGGTCAAGTGTCAATCCGACGACGATCGATTCTTGGTGCGATCGAGCTTAACTTTAGAATATGTATGCAATTTAAACTCAATTGAGTGACTTGTGTAAAGCGATAAGAAAGCAAGTAAATGCACACAAGACTTTTTATAGTGGTTCGAAACCCGTCCTACGTCCACTCTTCCCTTAACACAGGGAAACCTTAACCTACTTTAACTCATGGGACTTATATCCTTTTCAGGATGGCCGAGATGTTTACCGAGTTCCCACTCTTACAAACTTAACCTGCGGGACTTATATCATTTTCAGGATGGCCGAGATGTTTACCGAGTTCCCACTCAAGCTTAACCTACGGGACTTATATCCTTTTCAGGATAGCCGAGATGTTTATCGAGTTCCCACTCTACAAACATAACCAGCGGGACTTATATCCTACAAAGAGGATAGCCGAGATGTTTAATGAGTTCTCACTCTACAGACTTGACCTAACTTGCGTTTGGGTAAAGAATGATTGAGGGTTCCAACTGGAAATCTATCATGGTGCTTTAGGTAGCCAAAATGCTAGTGGATAGGATTTCTTGCTAAGAACTATGGGATGAACACTCTTAAGAATAATCTTCAGATGTAGTGTTCTTTTGAGTGGAGATTTGTTGTAGCTCTAGCTTCTTTTGCGATGTCTCCGTGTTTGTTCTTGCGTTTTCACTTGTTGGTCATTTTCTTCAAAATGAAGATCGATCCCATTTTATAGACCTCGAAATCAAAGAGCCGTTGGAGATAAATTTGAATTTCGGGCTATATTAGGTAGGCTGTAGGATATGATTGTGACGTGCTGCAATTTTCGGCGTGGCCGTAGGCATGATTAGCGCTGTTTTTGTCTATAGCGTCGTATCCCGTATTGTCAGCTCTTTTTGTGCACGTGTCGCTTTCTCCTTGGCTTCGCGAGGCGGCACTTTAGAAATTTGCCCGTTAGACGATTGATATTCCTTTTGAAGAGGATTCATCTTGTCTGGTGTATCTTTTTTATTGTCAGCAGGTGTGAGCTGACTGATCAAGTAACAGATCAGTCTACCTTGTTGAGTCTTCAGTTGCACATTGTCTTAGCTTCAATATGCAGACTCTGCTGAAAGTAGGTCTTCAGGTCTTTTGATCTTCAGGTGTCTCTGAGCCTCAGTGTATTCAGTCGTACTGAGTCTTCAGATTTGATGTTGAGTCTTCAGGTTTATGTGAGTCTTCAGGTTCATCTGAGTCTTCAGTGTTATCTGAGTCTTCAGGTTCATCTGAGTCTTCAGGTTCTTCTAAGTCTTCAGTGTCTTCTTGTCTTCACCTGATCTTCTGACTTCTTGTCTTCTAATTTGCTCTTAGTCTTCTGATCATCTGACCTTCTCTGGGTCATCTGATACTTCGACCTGACCTATACATATTGAGTTCCCCCTCAATATGTGACCTATCTTTACATCGACTATCTATACATTTAGGTTGATCATCTTATTTCGATTCTAAGTCATCGATCCAATGTGTCCGACCATTTTGTTTATTACAACCTATTTTGGAACTTCCATCAAAACTAAATTACATATTTCCCAATAATTTCCCCCTTTTTGATGGAACCAAAACACTTAACCAAACTTGATCAGAAAAACAGATACCATGAATGGAAATGTAGATAATGCAAATAGTACATACCTCAGAAGACAATGAGATGATTGTCTTAGAATCAGTGGGATGGAAAGTTTTATTCAGATAGGTGTGTGCATTGTAGAATATGTGAAAAGCGTACCTATCATCTGATTCCAAGTTGTCTTCTTCAGGTGTACTTGAACATTTGCAGTTCTTTGGGGATGCCAAACATCCTGTACATCCTTTGCATTAGCTTGTCCAGCTCTTCTTTTCTATGGATTCCTCCTTTTTCAGCTAGTCCATAGTAGATGTTCTTGAATTTAACGGGATCTAGCTTGTTGTCTGGACGCAAAGGTTGAAGGAGTAGTTCAAAGGGTGGAGCTTCTGGTATCAGTGACATGATTTTACCTTCTGTCATCACTGTCTGGTAGAAGTCTGGATACTTTGTTTCTAACCAGTTCCAAAATTCATCATCATTTTCAGTCTGATCTTGATGAATTGGAATCTTCTCCAAGATGTGGACGTCACATAACCATTCTCCTCAGATCTGATCCCATTCTGGAAGCAAATCTTATCGTGCACAGAGGATGCCTTTAACAGGTGCTGGAAGGGCATTTTTCTCTCAAGCAATCTCCTCTGCTGCAGCTTCGGTCTTCCTCTTCCTTCGGATGTAGGCAATGTTCAGCCCCTTTGCCTCTGCTAACTTCTTCTTCTTGATTGCGGCCTCTCTTATTCTCTGTCTTGTTTGCTCTTGAACTTGTTCAGGAGTCATCTGGATTTTGGTGGAGAATATCTGGCCTTGTCTCTGATCTTCCGCAGTTGCTTTCATCATCTTGCCTTTGCCTTTCTTCCTCCTCAGAGTCTGCTCAGGTTCATCTTGTTCATCTTCTTTAGCTAATTTCTTAGCGAGTTCAAGGCTCTTGGCATCATCAGCTTCCATTCTTTTCTGAACGGATGAAGAGAAGTCTTCAATTTTGTCGACTCTGGCAGTAATCTCTGAAAGAGTACTTTTCTGCTCACCGATCTCTTTACTGTGTTGCTCCACAGTTTCTTTTATTTCAGCAACGAGATCGGTAGATGGAGTGGCTGGCAAGTTAGATACAGTGGTTTTTGGTAGAGATGAAAATTTTACCAACCAAGCGTATGCGAGTCTGCTTTTTTCTTCCTTCTCTTTGTTCTCTTTTTCTTGAGTCTGTTTTTCTGTATACTCTTTTCCTTCAGACTCTTTTCCAGACTCTTTTTGTAGGTCCCGAACGGGTTTTGTGAGGGCAGAAGTCTAGAGGGGAGGGGTGAATAGACTTACGAAAAACTTTTTGGGACAATCAGGTGTGAAAGCGAGTTAGCTTTGATCAGAGTGCGAAGTGAATCGGTTTGATCGATAACCAACATACTAATCGCTGAAGGCAGATCGATTCAGTAACTATCGGTTTAAGCGATTAAAGCGGAAGCTAAGTTTTACCCGTGTGAAAAACCGGTTTTGATAAATCGATTCCAAAGTCGATCTTTTAAAGCAGTTGACTAAAGTGTCAAACTTGATCGGATCGAAGCTTGGTGCTAATGATCTTAACTTAAAATATATCTTCGCTTTTAATAGTTGTGTGCGATTGTGTAAACAGATTAATCAAAGCGGTAAAGGCACACAAGATTTATAGTGGTTCGGACAAACCCGATCCCACGTCCACTCTTCCCTATCACAAGGGCACCAACTAAACCAAGCTGGACTTAGATTTTTGTGTTAGTCCAACACAAGACAACCGACAGATATTTAAAGAGTTCTCACTCAACCGATCCCGTAAATCGAACTAGAAACCCTGATGTCCGAAATCTTGCTAAACAACTTAACCTAACTTTGGGTTTGGATAAGATTGTTTTGGTTCCAACTATGAAATCTTTTCTAGTGTTTAAGATAGCCTATCAGCTAGATGAAAAGATTTCTATGCTAAGAACTTATGGGATGAACACTTAATAAAATAATCTTCTTGTTCGTGTTCTTCGTGCGGAAATCTGATTATAGCTTGAGCTTCTTGATCGTTTCAGGGTTTCCGTGTCTTCACTCTGACGTGTGATCCCATATTTATAGACCTCGAAATCAAAGAGCCGTTGGAGAGCAATTTGAATTTCGGCTATATTTGGTAGCTTCTGAGGATTGATGTGACATGCTTCAGGAATGGCATGGCCGAAAGCGTGAATAGTGTTTTTTATAGCCGTTGGAGAAGCAGCACCAAATCCCGTAATTGTCGACTCCGATCATACGTGTCTTGTTCTTATTGGTTAAAAGACGTACTTTTCAGTGTTGTTCTTCCAACTAAGTTTGACATTTTTCTTGTTCAGATCATTGACGTATGATTTGGTGAAACATCAGTTTTCACCTAGTGGTGACTTTGATCATCAAAAGTCGATCGATCTACGATGGAGTCTTCTGGTGCCGGTTGACTTAGCTTCAACTAGCAGACTCGGCTGATGTAGGTCTTCTGGTCTGATCTTCTGGAAGTCATCTGATCTTCAAGTATTCTGAGTTTGAGCTTCATGGCTTCAGCTGAGATATCTGACTTGATCAGATCGATCTGATCTTCTGTTCTTCTCTTGCATTCGGCACATCGGATATCACCTATTCTTTGGATCTTGGATCGACCTATACATATTGAGGTTCCCCTCAATATGTGACCTATCTATTACATCGGTTGTTCTATACAATAATTATCAATTTGGTATTCTATAAACGGTAATATAAACATCGATTCATTACCAATGTGTCCGATTGGTCCTATTACATGTGTTTTAGAACTTTCATCAAAACTCTAAATTTCCCAACAATTTCCCCCTTTTTGATGAAAAAAAAACACTATGAGAACCAATCACAGATTGATAAATATAGAACGAAAAAAGAGCACATAATCGGAAGACAATGAGATTTTGTCTTAGGATCGAAAAATAAACTTTTCTCATTAGATATGTCGATTACATGTTACATCGTAAAAGTTTGAATTAAAAAAAGCGGTGATCCCGAGAGGTCTTCGATTCTTCACTCTTTAGTCTTGTATCCTTCCGCATCTCTTTGATCTTGAGGGACGTTGAAAAAATCGATAAAGTTTCCATTTGACATCATTGACTTTCGAGAGGATCGATTATCGCGTTTTTTGCTTTCGGGATGTCAAAATAGAATCTCTGAAATGCCAGTCTGTCAAATGAGCCATCTGCCTTCTTCGAGTAATCCAACAGATCATACTCTTGGCGAGATATTTTTACATTGATTATCTTGGCCTCATTTTCGTGAGATACTTGTAAAAATCACGGATGTTTGTTTTCCAACCAGTTGAGGAATTCAGCATCGGAGATTCTTCTTGTGGAACAAGATCCAGAACAAAGGCATCCAGAAGCCATTCGCTTCTGATCTTATTCCATTCCTCAAACCTATCAGCGTGTGCAGCAGTTTTTGGAATGATCTCATCAACTCTTCTTGGTAACCCGAGGTTACGCATGATTTTCGATCTTTCCTTTCTTCGCCCTTGATCTGAATTTCTTCTTCAGATCTTCTGCCTCAGCCAATTTTTCTGCCCTTCTCTCTTCTTCACTTATTCGGGCTTCTTCCGCAATCTGTTCTTTGGATAGTTTCTCAGCCAGTTTCTTATCGGCCTGAATTTGGCTAGCTGTGCTTCTTGTGATTTTCTTAGTCTGAGTGACTGGTACAAGTTGTGATGTCCCAGCACCCAGTGACCTTTCTTGCCTTTGACTTTTCCATCTTTTGAAAATTTCGTTAGCAAAAAGATCCGGATGGTCTAGTCTTTGTCCATAAGATTCAAGCTATGCGAATCGGGTCTTATGTTGTTCTGATCGTGTCAGTTGGTTTCTCACTCTGTCCTTCCCCCTTTTTGGTATGATCAAAAAGAGCAGTGAGGTGGGAGGTCAAAGAACCAAAGCTGACTGATATCGCCCTGTTGAGATCTGCAACAGATAAACCTTGTGCTTGAGCTGTTAGATCTTGAACCTTCGAGATCAGCTCAGTTTTGACAGATTCCATGGCAGTAGAGAGTGTAAGAATTAGTTTGTCAAGTTTCTCTTTACATCGGTTCTAGCTTTTCAATTGAGCATCGAAAAGAAACTTGTTGTTGATCCACCTGAATTAGTTTGTCATCAAGCGATTTTATAAGTTCGGCGGAACCACGGTGGTCAGAGTTTGGGAGAACCGATCTTTGATTGCCTCAACTGGGAAATAGCCAATTCCTTTGATCTGTTATTTCTTTGAGGCCAATGCCTCTCGATCACTATCACTCCTCAACTTCTTCTTTGGGAGATCTTTGAGACATGATCGATCTCCGAAGTTGATCGTGATGATGAGATGTAGGAATGGTATCGTCACTTGAGCTTTTTTGAGTTGTTTGTGCCTCTAGTGGTTGGTCATGAACCGCAAGACACAGTTCCACTATCATCGGCGACTCCGCATCCTTCATAGGCATATCGCTTGAGAGCTTCTTCAATAGATCTCCGATTCATTTTGTTCATCAACCCAACTTCGTGGATCGAGCTTTAATTGATTCATCGATTATATCATTTGGTGATCCTACTTGAGCGATTTCTTCATATCGAAATCAAAAATGCGCAAATTCATCACACCTCCCATCGTTCTATAATCATCATAAAGTCTCGAGAAGCTCTTCTTAGGAGATCTTTCCATGTGAGGATCTCCATAACTTCCTCTCTGATAATAGGATGGGCTACCAGCTCTGGATACATCGCATCAATATCTTGTTCAATTTGCATCCTGACCATTTTCCCGGTGATGGTCTTGGATGATCTGGACTCAGGAATTATTTGTTCAGATCGACCAGATTCTGGTTGATGAGATGTAGAGGGTTCTGGTGGTGCTTGAGTAGGCGGAAGTTGGCTGATTGGCTCGACCTCTGAGAGGTTACATTGTCGAAGCAATTACGTCGACTCAATGAACGGGTAAGCTTTACGGGTCGCGAATCGATGTAGTTTCGGGTTCGTGGACGGGGAAGGAAGAAGGAGAAACATGCTCAGTAGCCAGAAGTCTGAGCGGTGAATCAGCTCGAGTTTGAGGAGAAGGAGATTGTTCGTCTCTTGCTCCTTCCTCAGAATGTTCTGGCGAGCTCTCAGCTTGAGAAGCCTGCCTGTCTGATTTTTCTCCTGATCTTTGTGCCGCATCAGGCTGATCTGGCGCTCCTTCGTCATCGACTCATCTTCGAAGCGAGTCATGGAGGCCTGTTTTGCCTTCTTTGGCCTCTTCTCTTGAGCCTTTCAATTTTCTTTTCTTCTTTTGGGGAGCATCTGGTGTGTAGAAATTTCGCCTCCTTGGTTTTTTCCTTTCTTCACCTTTGGAGGAGTGGGCGCATATCATCATCGGTGGCCCATATATATGAAGTTGTTGTGAGGAAGGCCTTGTAGGACTTGATCCATTCTCGTCCCATTCGGCATTTGGCGGTTTGTCTTTTAAGATAAGCGCAACCTTGTTGAGATTGTTGATCCTCTTCTTCAGATAGACCTGCCTCCATTCATTAACTCCAAATTTTTCATGTTCTTGGAGTAGAATGGCCTTCAGGAAGCCATGCCAATTGATGTTCTTGGCTTCATCAATTATCGCGACCATCTTTGTCTGGTTTGACGGATGTTAGAGCATCATCTGGGCTGAATGAAATACCCATGATTGTTTTTGACAATATGTCAAACAACAATCGGTATTTCCTTTTAGCATCGGTTCGACAAAACTCCATGGATCGATGTTTGTCGGCTTCCTGAAGAGTTCGTTTCGATCGGCTCATCTTCATTTTCCTGTAGTCTTGCAGCGAGATTAAATCCTTTGGGCATTTGAGCAGACGAGATATGTCAGCATTCGTCAGTCTGATCTCCTCTCCGTTGACTGAAGAGATCAGTTCATCTCCAGGAGTGTTCGTATCCACCTTCAAGTTCCTTAGGAATTCGAGTGCTTCATATTGCATCCTTTGGATTGCAATTGAGCAAAGATGAAATTTCTCAAGGCCTCCTTTCTTCGAGATTTGTTCCACTTCCATGGATTCTCGGATCCGCGTAACACCAAATTATATTTAATTTGTCATCGACAATCTTTGTCGCTAGATCCGCATAGTTGCACATTATCTTTCCCATTCCGTGAGTGGCCATCTACAACAAGATAGACTAGATTAAAATTGTGCATATACATAAAGATATCATGTATAGATTATCAGACCTATTCACAGGCCTAGTAATCGATAAACACATACGGATATCAAGAAAAGACAAGGCATATCATAGGATAACAGATAGACAATCTATATGATTAAAGGATTTTGAAAAAGAAAATCATCAAATAACCAGAAATTACCAGATTCAATTTTTCAGAAAATGAGTTTGAATCGCAGGAAAACACTTGAATCACAGAAAGGTAATTTGAGTTTTCAGAGAATAAATCGCAATTTTTTTGAGAATAAGAAAACTCTGGTAGGGTTTTGATGAAACTTATAAGGAGGAGGGAAAAACGAGATTGGAAGATCAACCGTTTGAAAAGATTAAACGATCCAGATTAAGCGGTTTTGATCGTATGGTCAGGAAAAGCACGTACGAATACCTTTTGGATTTAAAAGCACATTTTGTAGCAATTAATACAAGTACCCCACGTCCGCATTAAATGTTTTGCAGGGAATACGTCACAAAAGGTAATGAGTACAGTAAGGCAAATAATATCAGAAAAGATCAAATAAGTAAGCAATAAACAAGGAAACAAAAAAAAGCGTATCGGTTGGTCGATATTGTAATCGATCAATACCACATGTAGTTGTTGATTCCACTTGTTGATCTTAGTTTTCTGCCTAATCCTTATAATTTCCCAACTGTTCTTTTCAACTGATCCGCTTCACTTTGCGTCTGATTTACCTTTTCTGATCCTCCTTGATTAGTTGAAGTTCCCCCTTCAACTGATATTTCTGTTTTTCTCATAGACTGATATATATATCTGATTTGTTGAGGTATTAAGCTCAACTGATCTTCCTCATCTGATCAGTTTCGTATGTAATCACATTTCAGTTGACCTAATCTGATTCTTCTCAGATCAAGCCAATTCTTAGGATACGTGTTACCGCCAAAGCTTAGTCTAGAATAGTAGTCTCTATTCTCTAAGTTGGCACAATTTGACATGCGTAATTATAGTCTGAATATTTTGATATGTCAATCCGTAGTAAATTTATCCAATTATCAATCGTGATTCCTACTACATTTGTCCTTGTGATGCAAATTTCTCTAAAAGGCTTTTTGAAATCAAATTTGCATTTGCACCCTTGCTTGGCCTCTATAAATTGGACCAATGTTTTACACAACATAACCCATTCACCATACTTATCTTCTTTGTAGAATCATGTATTCTGGTGAACCCTTATTTCCGGTGAAACTTTCGGCAAACACCTTTACCCCTTTTTCAATGATTTGACTTCTCAAATCAACCTGTGTGTGTCCCTTTATCTTTGTTTTTAAATGCGTCATCAAAGATTTCACATACAATTGTTGCCAAGCTTTCGCCGCCACCAAGGCGGGCGGATCTCTTTCGTCAATCGAGAAGACACTTCTCCTAACCGTATGCACACCTTGTGTGTCTATCGAGATGACAGAACTAGCATCAACAGACTCGATCGATATAAAACATGAGTTTGATATATACGGTCTTGATCGGACAACGGTGATCTTCATTATATCAACTCAATTTTTTTCGACACATGTGCCCATAAGGTCTTTGAACCACTTTCTTGGCACATGTGCTCCATTTAACAATTTGGAGAGCCCATTGACTTCAGGTCTAAGGGCTCCTGGCTTAGAAATCCTATCAAGGCCTCTCTCGCTCCATTGGTTTTAGCTTCAGCGAGAGGCTTTAGGATTATTTCAAAGCCTTCTTACCCTTGTTAAGTGGGGGAAAATGGGAGCATGAGATCTTAAAATCTCTCTCTCTCCACCTCTTCTAGGGTTAGGATGAGGGTTTGGGGTTATAGGTTTAGGGTTTTCGGTTATGACTTATGTACTGACCTCCGGGTCCTCTTGTACTTGTAACTTGTAATGTAAACCTGACCTTCGGGTCTTTATCAATGAAAATTTCTATTATTCCATTGTTGTGTAAATTACATGTTTTCTTATGCGATGTAAGCTTTAATCTTGTGAATCTTGCTTGTTGAATGTCAACTTAATCGACTTATAAAGAGAGAAATAACCCAACTGATTTAATCAGATAATCCTTTAATCTGAGCGTTTCCTTTAATCTGATAAACCTTTAATCTGATCAGTTTCTTTAATCTGACAAATTTGTAAATCTGATCGACTTCTCATATCAGCTCCTTGACTGATCTTCTGATCAGTTGAGATACCAAACTCAACTGATTCCTCTTAACCTGGTTAGTCTCTTAACCAGCTGGTTCTGGAGAACAATCCATCAAGCATTTTAGGTGCTTTTTCTCCAAGATCCAGAAGCCCTAGCTCATTGCATAATTCTCTGAATCTGATCTCAGCTAGTGGCTTGGTTAGAATATCAGCTTTCTGTAAATCAGTGTGAATCTTTTCCATTCTGATATTCTTTTTTTCAACATGATCTCTTATAAAATGGTGTCTGACATCCACATGCTTGCATCTTGTATGTAGAACAGGATTCTGAGTGATTGCAATAGCACTATTACTGTCACAGAATATAGGTACATTCTTAGCTACAATGTTATAATCCCTCACCGCCGACTAAGCAGAGCGATTGGGAGCAACAAACTTCCTACTGACCATATATTACGCTTCAATAGTAGATGTCGCGAAGCGATGTGCCTTCAAGAGTAGCACCAAATCCCGTAATTGCGGCTCGATCATACGTGTCTTGTTCTTATTGGTTAATGAATTACGTTTTTGATGTTGTTCTTCCAACTAAGTTTGACATTCTTCTTGTTGAGATCATTGGCGTATGATTTGGTGAAACATCGATTTTCACTGGTGGTGACGATCGATCAAAGTCGATCGGTCTACCGATGGAGTCTTTCAGTGCGGTTGACTTAGCTTCAACTAGCGGACTCGGTGATGTAGGTCTTCCGTGCGATCTTACGGAAGTCATCGATCTTCAAGTATTCGAGTTTGAGCTTCATGGCTTCAAATTTGAGATATCGACTTGATCGGATCGATCGATCTTTGTTCTTCTCTTGCATTACGGCTTTATGGGATATCAGCTATTCTTTGGATCTTCAGATCTGACCTACACATATTGAGGTTCCCCCTCAATATGTGACATATCTATTACATCGGTTGTTCTATGATAATTATCAATCGGTATTCTATAAACGGTAATATAAACATCAGTCAGCTAACAGGTCTGACTAGTCCTATTACATGTGTTTTAGAACTTTCATCAAAACTCTAAATTTCCCAACACTTTTCCTTCCCCCTTTTTGGTTGCATCAAAGAGGTTGGACATCTTGCGGTTCAGAGTTGTTAATTGCCGTGAGAGGAATGATCTGGACGGTGGCGAAGTGAATGCAGTGTGTAGAAGCGTCCGAGAGCGATTTTCGATTTCTGTCTTGCCTTTTTCTCAGAGAAGCTAGAAAATGTTTCCAACCCATATCCAAGTGATTGTTGGTTTTGTCCAAGGATGCCCAGACACTCTCCAAAAGTACCTGTGTCTGATTGAGCATCTCTGTCTGAACTGAGAGTGTGTCAGACTGGAGCTTGAGCTTCTCAGCAAGAGGGTATACTAGTTGCATTACTTCAGCAAGGATGGCATTGTGCATCCCAACAGTGTGACTTCGTTCCTTGTCAACTAGTTTCGCTTGCTCATCTTCAAACCGCTTCATCAGATCTGCTGTGAGCGCTGCGAATTTGTCTTCAAATGCAGCCTGGATCCCATCCTGAATCTTCTTAGAGTGATGATATAGTGTATCAGAGCTCATTTTAGCAGTCTGTTCAGATGTTGAGGCCTTGCCAAATTGGGTCTCATCTGCAGCACCCATTCTTGGTTCATCGGCAACTCCCTCATGATCTGTAGGAGGTTGAACGGTTTCCTTCCTGTTATCAGCAATTCCGAACCTTTCATGAATCAGCTATTGGATATCGTCGTCTGATTTCAATTCAACAGCACTTTCAATCCCAGCATTGTGTAGACATTTCAACTCTAAGTCTACAAAGAAGTCTGATCCCAGAGTTGTCATTAGAATCAGAAGTTCTTCAATGCTCTTCAGTCTGATATCCCTCCAGAACACTATCTCTTCTATTTGTTGCTAGATGCCAGGATGTTAATCCAATTCAGGGCATAGATCCAGCAGATACTCTTTGATCTGTTGCTTCATTATTCTTACGATGGGGCTCTCTGGAGCAGGTGAAGCAAAAATAGCATTCGGTGTTGAAGGGATTATGAGAGATGGACACATGTTCGTCGAATCTCTCAGGTTCTTGAGACTGGATTGGGGATTGGGATGTTTGTTGTTCAGGTTCATTTTCAGCGTGTAGAGGGTGTTCAGTTTCCTGAACGGGTTCATTGATTGGTGGTGTGGGAGATTTTTGTTACGAGAGGTGAGGGTGAGGAGAGAAGGTTTTGTGGGGAGAGGGTGGAGGTGATGATTTCTGAGGAGAGGGTGATGGTGATTTGGAAGTGGGCATTGGCAATCTTGCTCTCTGGAAGATCTTGGTTAGAGGCAGAGAATCAGATGGTGATTTTTCCTCAGATTGCACCACTTACGTCGCCGATGATTTCTCTCCTTATCTTTGCGATCATCTGTTCTTCCGTACTTCTCGATAGTTGGCTCGGAGCGGATTGCTATCTCGTCGTCGTCGATCTTTCTTGCATCAGATCCTCATTTCACCTGGCTTCTTCGAGAACTTGGAGCGATTTTCGAGAGGAGATGAGACTCTCTTCGACGCGTTTCACGAGCGTCTGGTTTCTTGGCAGATCCTTCCTCTCTTCATCCTCTTCTCTTGAATGGTCTTTTCTCGCACTTCGCATTTATCGCGATTGCCTTATCTTTTCCTTTCTTTTCTCCCTTGGGTTTGGGCACATAAGGAGTCGGATCCTCATCAGCTTGTTAGGTAGGGACTCATCTTTGCCCAATATGGCCTTGTTCTTTGCTTGATAAATCTTTGCTCCATTCTCGTTCCATTCATAATTCTGTGAAGTTTATCTGAGAGAATGATAGAGATTTTGTGTATGAATGAGCACTTCGAAGATAAGCGCACTTCATTGCTCTGGGTCAGTTCGAACTTCCCGGAGTCTTTTCTCAGTCTTGCTTTGACCATACCCAACCAATCGATGTCTGAAGCCTTCTTGATTATTGCAGCCATTACACTTATCTTGTATGAAGTGACCGTGATCAAGGTCAGAAGTCGAGCACATGATCACCTTCTGAACGATCTCAAGAAGAAGGCGATACTTTCTTTTCAAATAGGAGGCTTTGACGTTCGTCGTGTTCTCCTTGTTTGCTGGTCTCTACAGCTCGGCTTCAAGAAACTCCTTTTCTCCTACAGCAGACATGTAGGTCTCTGGATTGATGCTTCCTCGAGTTAGTCCGAATATCCTCTGTAGATCGTCATTCGTCACTCGAACTTTCATTCCGCCAACGGAAGAAATCAGGTCAGCATCATTGTCTTCATCCCTCTGTAGATTGTAAAGAAACTCCAGGGCTTCATGGGTGTGAACGATGTTCTGATGAGTAGAGCAATATCGTTCCAGTCCACACGCTCTTAAGCACTCTGCAATTTCAGCGATTAGGATCCGAGGTGATGTTGAAGACGACGTACTTTTCATCAATGATGTCTTTCTTCATCGATGCAAAGTTGCAGTACTTTTTCCCTTGTCCCGGTCTTGAAACAAGATGTGCCATTTCTGTAAGATATGCAGATTGATGTTTAGTTTGAGTAAGATATTTCAATAAATTCATCCAAACTAGCAAAATTCAGCATCAATTTAGCAAATAAGCGTTTAGATCGAATAAATTACAGAAATACAACTTGAAAACCTAGGTACCATAGAGAAATCTAGATCATGCAATTAATTTAAAACAAGAAATTACCAGTAATTGATTCGAAAGACTTTGAAATCGGAAGTGTAGAATCAAATGATTTCGAAGGTAATTCTTAGAGAATTTTAAACGAAATATGATCTTTTTCGAATTTTGAGAAGACGAAGTAGTGGAAAAGTTGTTTTTCGAGAAAAATTTGGATTTTGTAGAATCTGAGGAAAACCTTTTGCACAACTTTCCAAAGTACTTAAGTATTCGTGTTTTTGAAATCGATGGTGAGATTAGTCACCAAAAAGTATTTTGATCGCACGGTTGAGAAAAAGATCTTCTCATTTTTCGGACTCGAAAAAATCGCAATAAAACGCTTTTGAAAACATTTTTCAGTCCGCATTAAAAGCTTTGCGAGCACGCGTCATGAATAGTGTAAAATAAATCAATTAAAATAAATAACGATATAAAGATATTGAGAAAGAGATAAATAAGTGAGCGTATCTGACTGATTGATATTGTAATCAATCGATTACCACAGTGATCCGATCCGTACTTTGTTTACTTATCGATGTTTGCCTCATGCATTTCCCAACAATATCTCGCTTATCCGATCGATTCTTTGCTTGAAACGCAACCGTCACTTATCGATCCTCTTTTAAAAAAAAACTTCATCCTTCGGTTTTCTTCTATAATCTCGCATTAACTGAAGTCAACTCCCGCCAAAACTTTGACTTCGGGGAGTCCAAAAGTCGCTTCGATTCCCAAATTGGTGCAATTTGACTTTCCTTAATAATGGCATAGATACGCTGTGATTTAATCACACCGTTAACTCATCCAACCATTAGCCGCGTGTTCCTGACGCGTTGTCGATGCAAATTTCTCTTAAGATCTTCTGAGAAGATAAAATTTGCATTTATACCCCTAATTTCCTTCTATAAATAGCCTGGGGTGTTAGGCGAACAACACAATCATAAACCATTTCCTTCATGCTTTTCCGATGAGTTCCTTATTTCCGGTGGGAACCTTTAGCCCTTTTCTAATGAAATCAGCTTCTCAGATCAACCCTGTGTGTTCCTTCACACTACTTTCATCGTCATCTAAGATTTCACATACGATCAATGCTAAGCTTCTTTACCACCATGGAGGCGGATCTGCTAAGGCAAATGAGAAGGCACTTCTCCTAACCGTATGCACCTTGTGCGCCTATCGAGATGACGGTATTAGCATCAACAGACTTAGTCTGAAACAAAACATGGGTTTGATATACAAAATAGTGTATAAAACTCAATATTTGCATGAGACACTCATGGCCATATGGTCTTTGTGACCAAACCTGTGGCACTGTGTCCCATTTAACAGCTGGAAGTCCTGTTGATTTTAGGTCTAAGGGCTCCTAGCTTAAAGATCCTTCAAGGCTCGCTCTCGCTTCTCACTCCAAGATTCTAAGAGCGGCTTTCAGGATTCTAGAAGCTTCTCTGCTGCCCCCTGGGTCGGAGAGTCTGAGAACATCAATTCTTAAAATCTCTCTCTCTCCTTCCCTGCCTAGGGTTGTCTTAGGGCTGATGGTTTATGTATCGACCTCCGGGTCTTCTTGTACTTGTAATACCACTTGAAGATAGATGTAGCATTTGTAGCTTGTGATATCACTTGTAACTTGTAAAACTGACCTCGGGTCTTTATCAATGAAAAACTCTGTTTATTCCATTGATGTGTTGTTTTCTTCTGACTTATGCGATCTGTAGCTTTAAACTTGACTTGTTTGTTAACTGTAGCTTTAATCGACTTATAAAGTAATCTTTCCAATCGATCGGTTCCCCTTGTCGATATATCTTGAACCGATCGCCCTTTGTCTAAACTTCAGATCGGCTACCTTTCTGACTTTCTGATCTGCTCCTATCTGAACTTCAGATTGGCTCCTCGTCTGGTCATCTGATCAGTTGAGATTCCTAACTCAACTGATTCCACTTATCCTTGGTTAGTCTTTTAACCAACTGAATCTGGAGATCAATCCTTCAGCCATATCTGGTGCATTTTCTCAAAGATCCGAAGCCCTAGCTCGTTGCATAACTCTCTCGAATCGATCTCACTAGTGGCTTGGTTAAGATATCGACTTTACGCTTGTCAAGATGGATCTTTTTTCCATCCTGATATTCTTCTTTTCAACATGATCTCTGATAAAATGGTGTCTGACATCCACATGCTTGCATCTTGTATGTAGAACAGGATTCTAAGTGATTGAAATAGCACTATTACTGTCACAAAATATAGGTACGTTCTTAGCTACGATGTTGTAATCCCTTAGCTGCTGACTTAGCTAGAGCAGTTGGGAACAATGACTTTCCTACATCCATATATTTCGCCCGGTAGTAGATGTCGAATCGATGTCCGCTTCTTGAAAACCAAGAGATCAGTTTATTTCCCAAGAACTCACATGAACCTGAGGTTGACTTCCTGTCGATTCTGCAACCTCCGTAATCTGAATCAGAATACCCACTAAGCTCTAGATTGTCATCTGATGGGTAAAATAATCCAAGATTTACAGTCCCCTTCAGATATTTGAGAATCTACTTAGCTGCTTCTAGGTGTCTTTGCATTGGATTTGCTTGAAATCTGGAACATACACCTACTGCAAAAGTAATGTATGGTCTGCTGGCAGTTAGGTATAGTAGAGATCCAATTAGAGCTCTATACTCCTTCTGATTCGTTTTCTGACCATCTTCGTCTGGATCCATCTTGAATCTGGTCATCATTGGAATTCTGGCTTCCTTGTAGTGTTGAACTCTGAACTTTGCCAGTAGATTCCTTGTGTACTTCGCCTGGCAGATGAATATTCATTATGTACTCTGCTTGACTTGTAATCCCAGAAAGTAATTCATCTAACCCATCATGGACATCTCGAATTTCCCTTGCATCAACTTGCTGAACTTCTCACATAGCTTCTTGTTGGGAGATCCGAAGATGATGTTGTCCACGTAGATCTGAACCATCAGAATATCTTCTCCATCTTCTATTCTGAATAAGGTTCTGTCCACTGTTCCTTTAGTGAACTCGTTGTCTGTCAAGAACTGAGAGAGTGTATCATACCAAGCTCGAGGAGCTTATTTCAGGCCGTAAAGAGCTTTCCTTAAACGGTACACTTGGTTGCCTTTTTCAAAGCCTGGAGGTTGTTCGACATAAACTTCCTCTGCTAGTACCCTGTTTAAGAATGCACTTTTTACATCCATCTGATACACAGTGAACCCTCTGTGGGAAGCATATGCCAGAAACAGTTGAATGGCTTCTAGGCGAGCGACTGGTGCAAAGGTCTCATCATAATCAATTCCTTCTGATTGTGAATACCCCTTAGCAACAAGTCTTGCCTTATTCCTGGTTATGACATTTTTCTCATCTCTCTTGTTCTTGAATACCCACTTTGTGCCAATTATGTCTTGATGAGTTGGTCTGTCCACCAATTCCCAAACTTGATTTCTCTCAAACTGTTCCTCCTCCCCGCATGGCTAGAATCCACTTGCGTCTTGTAGAGCTTCCTCATCAGAAGTTGGTTCCTTCATAGATGATAACAACAAGATATGGCACTTTCACCTGTCGATGTCTAGTTTTGACTCTATCGGATGGGTCTCCGATAATCATATCGGTTGGATATTTGGTAATCCAGTCCTTACGTTCGATGTAAATGCATTTTGGAGAACATCATCCATATCTGATAGTTCATTACTAGTGATTGGGAGTGGTGCGGAATTACGATCCACTTGATAAGAACATGTCTCAGCTGATGTTGGACTCATCATGTGCTGATGTCTGTTCATAGGAACTTCCGGAGTTGCCCCTGAACCAGATGGTTCGATTGATAATTATCTCATTGTAACAACTTCTTCATCGGCGGTTATGCGTACCTTTGGGTCTGATTGACCTGTTGATTCAGTAAGATCAAGTTCTGGGATGTGCACTGTTACGTGTTTAGGTTCTTTATCCTTGATGCTTAGCTGATTCATTTTCTGCGTGTCGTAACCGCTGATGATCCGCACGGTTTGTTCTCGAGGGTGACTTTCTCTTGTTCGAGAGGATGTCTCATCAAAGACCACATAGGGTGTTTCTTCCACAACTAGAGTTCGTTTATTGTAAACTCTGAAAGCCTTACTGGATGAGGAATATCCTAAGAATATGCCCTCATCTGACTTGGCCTCAAAAGTCTTCAACTGACTTTTCCCATTGTTGTGAATGAAACACTTGCACCCAAAAACATGGAAGTATGAAAACAGAGGTTTTTTGTCTTTCCACAGTTCATAAGGTGTTTTGAAGTGAGTCTTAGTCGAGAACATCCGTTTACGAGTATGGCATCTTTGTGTTTATTATACACCGCCCAAAAAACGGTTTGGTGTGGCATGTTAAGCTAACATAGTGCGAGAACTTCCTTGAGAGTTCTGTTTCTCCGTTCTGCTACTCCATTTTGTTGTGGCGTTCTTGCAGCTGACGTTTCATGTTGTATACCAAACTCAGTGCAAAAAATCAGTAATAAAGGAATTCAGGAACTCAGACCTTTGTCTCGTCGATCTTTACTATGCTGACACCCTTCTCATTTTGTAGTTTTTTGAGCAGTTCGGGTATCTTAGTCGTTGTCTCGTTCTTCTTGTATAAGAATACAACCCAAGTAAACTTGGAATAATCATCCACGATTACAAGAGTATATTTGCGTCCACTGAGACTGACTGGTGTAACTGGTCCGAATAGATCCATATGGAGCAGTTGCAATACTCTCATTGGATCTTTGGTCCGTATTCCTTGAATGAGGCTTTAACTTGTTTTCCCTCCGACATACGCGGCACATGTCCGATCTTTGGAGAATATCTCATTTGAAGTCCCTCAACCAAAGACATCCTAGCGATCTTGTTAAGAGTCTTGAAGTTCAGGATGACTCAATCTTTTGTGCGAGCCAATCGCTACTTTTAGAACTCTTAAAAATTAAGCATGTATTCTTGAACAACTGTTCCAATCTGTTATGTAGATCGTGCCTTTCCTTGAACCAGTTAGCAAGATTTGTTGAGTGGCTCGATTCCTTATCGTACACTTGTTGCTCGAGAACTTAAAAAATTTGAATCCGTTGTCGCAGAATTGTGAATCTTGATAGTAGATTGTGCTTCAATCCTTCAACATCTGAGACTCCAGTTATTTGTACATCATCATTCTCTAAGGTTACGAATCCTTGGTAAAACCAAAGTTATCATCACCAAGAGTACACGTGGGCCTTCTTGTTCTTTGTAAGATCTAAGGAGATGTTTGCTTCAAATCATGTGCCTTGAGCATCCACTATCGATGTACCAGAGATAGTTGCTTGTGCACCTCCTTTGTTGGCGATCCCCACGCGAACATGCAATCAAATCGGGGCTTTAGGTACCCCTTTAGAATTGGGTCTGGGGGGGGGTTAGTGGTGGATTTAGGGATCCACACAAACAGAAAGCACTTCTATGAAAATCGAAAGATTAGAAGGTCCGATTTGTCTCCCATACATATCAACATAATCATACGTCTCTTTATATGCTTTCTGATTAGTATGATTATTAGTGTGAGCCTTGGATGACTTAGAAGACTTGGGATTTTTCTTTATATTTTGTCTCTTTTAATCCAGTGTGGCTCAAAAAGAGTAGCCTAGATCTCGATTATAAGGGTAGGTACGATCGCTACCATCAAAAGATTCATATCTTTTTGGCATAGGTGGTCTTTGCAGTTTACCTATAGCTTGCTTATTAGGCAGCTGACCTTGATTGGGTCTCAGATTAGATTTCCTTCTTATGGGTTTTCTCTTCTGATACCTAATCACGATCGAGTTGAGGTCTCTTCGTAAGAACCGGGTTCTTCGTTGATTCTCTACTGATGCTTTTATCGATTGGGGTCCATTTTGTTCCCTTTTCGATTAGGCACCGCCTTTACTTGCTTTCGTGAGTCTTTTTCCCTTATTAGATACAAGTTTAGCTTTTAGTGTATCTTTGTCAGAGACTCGTTTGATTACACCCTTCTGAAGTGAATCAAACGGGGCTTTTGAGGATGTAGAAGGGTTCTCATACCCAATTACCTTCTTGTTAGTCGGCGTTTGAAATTAGGTGTTCATTTCTTGAACGGTTTTAGATGACTTCGTGAAAACCTCTATTTTCTTCCGTAGACTATCCTCAATAGATTTAAGACTCTCATGTAGTCGGAATAGCTCATCAAATTTAGCTTGAAGGATTTTGAAATCATCAGCTTGCTGTTTGTTGATTGCTAGCTGATCTTTGATCTGTTTCTCCTAATCAGAAGATTTAACCTTCAGAACGTTAAGTTCCTCAGTTACCTTCTAAACAGTTTCAACAGATTTCAGTTCAGTAGCTTTACTGAGAGCGTTCTCTTTAACGAGTTGATTATTTCTGATCCTTAGCTTGTCATTTTCAGCTTCCACTATTGTATAAGTGTCTACTGCTTCAGAGAGATCATCAAGCAATTGCTCAGAGTAGAGCTGGAAGTCAATCTCTCCAGCAGGTGTGCTAATAATAGCAGGTGTGGAAATTGAAAAAGCTGAAGGTTTGGAGGTTACCTCAGATTGGTCCTCCTTGGCCATCAGGCAGACTTCATCGTCATCTGAAGAGAACATCAGATCTTCATGCTCGTGGAAGTCAACAACACTGCTTATCAGACAAAAGTCTTCTACAGATGAGTACCCAGAGTCCTTAGAAGGCAGATAGGAATCATCAATTCCAGATGTGTCAGCTACCAGGGCTTTCCTATCTCTGAGGCGTTGCTCTCTTTTGTTCCATTTCTCTTCTCTTTCTCTGGGAGTCAGGTCAGGGCAGTCGGTGCTGTAGTGACCTGGTTTCTCGCAGTTGAAGCATGATCCTCGATCTACGGAACTTCCTCTGCCAAGAGAGTCACTCCATCTGTAGGATCTGTCAGGTGACTTTCCTTTCTGATAGTAATCAGAACTTCTTCTGTCAGATCTGTTAACTCTTCTTTCATCTGTCAGATCATCTCTTTTCTTTTCTTCTCTATGATCTCTTCGATCATCGATCCGGTTCTTTCTCGTGATCCGTCGGTTGGCCTCTGTTTCTTTGATAGTCACTTTGTAGAATCTCCGATACTTACCAAGCCGAGTATTTGTTCTTTCAAGTTTCTTGTAAGCGAGTGATTTGTTACCTTGACTTAAGATGTTTCCAACAGTTGATGGCCTTCGATCTCTTCTTTGGTTCCTTTAAACGCAACTGATTTAGACGTTGAGGCTTCAGCAGGCGTCTCGTCTTCATCTGCTTGTCCTCTTTCGATTAAGTTGAACTCGTGAGCTTTAAGGCTTAAGAACAAGCTACTCGGCTTCATCTTTGAAATGTCTTGGCAATCCTTGATTACCGTGACTTTCATGTCCCATTTCTTGGTGAGAGATCTTAAGATCTTGTAGTTGATATCTTTTGTCGACATCTCTACCAAGTTCTCGTAGCTTATTGATCGACATGGTGATCCTCCCATCGATCTCATTGATGGTCTCGTTGGGCAACATCTTTAACTTTTCGAACTTCACCAGTTCAAATTTTGTAGGCGGTCATCATTGATCTGATCATTTCCTTCGCATATCTCGCAAGAGTATCCCACATTGCTTTTGCGGTTTTGAGATACTTTATCTTCTCTTTGGTGACTTTATCCATTGTCTTCATGATTATATGCCTGGCGATTGTATCTAGAGTAAAATGACTTTCTTTTCTCTGCAGATCCATCAGTTTTGGGCTTTTTTAAGACAAGACTTCCCGTGGCAAAGTCCGGATCTCCTCCATTTCTTTGGGTTGTCGTGGTATATGATGATGGGTCCTCGTTCGATGACTTCCATCATTCTGCCGCTTATCGATCCTAGATGGTTGCACATATATATAGCCCAATCTGTATACTCATCAATTGAAAATTTAGGCAAATTGTGATACATACCAGAGGTATTATCCATGCTGAGTGATTTTGAAAACGAATGAGTTTTAAAAATGATTTTTCAAGATCGATTCAAATGACCACAAAGATTCTTCCTCAAGAATCGATGATACTCAAAGTCAATTAAGTGCAGAGAACCACTACCGATACCACTTGTAGGTCCCGAGCGGGTTTGTGAGGGTGGAAGTCTAGAGGGAGGGGTGAATAGACTTCCAAAACTTTTTCATGCGGATCGGTGTGAACCGCAGATTACCCGATCGAGTCTAGTGTATCGGTTTAGCCCGATGTTCAATCTTCTTGAGTGCACGAGGGCTAATCGGTTTGATAACGGCTACTTTAATGAATGGTGCGGAAGCTTGTTTTTACCGTGAAAAAACCGGTTTTATCAATCGATTGTTAAGTCGGGCTTTTTTCAACCGGGGTTGATGAAGTGTCAATCTGATCGGATCGAGTTGCTTAGTGCGGTCGAGCTTAACTTTAGAATATGTATGCGATTTAAACTCGGTTGAGTGACTTGTGTAAAGCGATAAGAAAGCAAGTAAATGAACACAAGACTTTTTATAGTGGTTCAGACGAAACCCGTCCTACGTCCACTCTTCCCATAACACAGGGGACTTATATCATTTTTAGGATGGCCGAGATGTTTATCGAGTTCCCACTCTATAAACATAACCAGCGGGACTTATATCCTACAAAGAGGATAGCCGAGATGTTTAATGAGTTCTCACTCTACAGACTTGACCTAACTTTGGTTTGGGGAAAAGATGGATTGAGGGTTCAACCGGAAATCTATCCCGGTGCTTTAGGTAGCCAAAATGCTAGTGGATAGGATTTCTTGCTAAGAACTATGGGATGAACACTCTTAAGAATAATCTTCAGATGTAGTGTTCTTTTGAGTGGAGATTTGTTGTAGCTCTAGCTTCTTTTGCGATGTCTCCGTGTTTGTTCTTGCGTTTTCACTTGTTGGTCCTTTTCTTCAAAATGAAGATCGATCCCATTTTATAGACCTCGAAATCAAAAGAGCCGTTGGAGAGCAATTTGAATTTTTGGGCTATATTAGGTAGGTCAGAGGATATGATTGTGACGTCTTTGCGATTTTTGGCATGGTCGTAGGCATGATTAGTGCCGTTTTTTATCAAAGATCATCGTATCCGTATTGTCGGCTCTTTTTTTTGTGCGTGTCGCTTTCTCCTCCCCATGAGGCGGCACTTTAGAAATTTGCCCGTTAGGCGATTGATATTCCTTTTGAAGAGGATTCGTCTTGTGCGGTGTATCTTTTTGATTGTCACGGTGTGGCCGACTTGATCAAATGGCGATCGATCTACCTTGTTGAGTCTTGATTGCACATTGTCTTAGCTTCAATATGCGGACTCTGCTGAAAGTAGGTCTTCGTGTCTTTTGATCTTGGTGTCTCGAGTCTCGGTATATTCATCGTCTTGAGTCTTGAGTTTGATCTTTGAGTCTTGAGTTTATCCGAGTCTTGAGTTCATCCGAGTCTTCGTGTTATCCGAGTCTTGAGTTCTTGAGTTCTTGAGTCTTGATGTCTTCTTGTCTTCACCGATCTTGACTTCTTGTCTTCGATTTGCGATATAGTCTTGATCATCGACCTTCTCGGGTCATCCGACACTTCGACGACCTATACATATTGAGTTCCCCTCAATATGTGACCCATCTTTACATCACCTATCTATACATTTCAAATTTGGTCATCTTATTCGATTCTAAGTCATCGATCACCATTCTTGTGTCCGATTGGTCCTATTACAACCTGTTTTGGAACTTCCATCAAAACTAAATTACATATTTCCCAACAGTGTACAAGCAACTATCTGGTACATCGATAGTGGATGCTCAAGGCACATGACTGGAAGCAAACATCTCCTTAGCTCTTACAAAGAATAAGAAGGCCCATGTGTACTCTTCGGTGATGATAACTTTGGTTTTACCAAAGGATTCGGAACCTTAGAGAATGATGATGTACAAGTAACTGGAGTCTCGTATGTCTAACGAAAGGCACAATCTACACAGCAGATTGGAACAGTTGCCCAAAGAATACATGCTTAATTGTTAAGAGCTCCAAAAGTAGCAGTTGGCTCTGGCACAAAAGATTGAGTCATCTGAACTTCAAGACTCTTAACAAGATAGCTAGGATGTCTTTGGTTGAGGGACTTCCGAACGAGATATTCTCCAAAGATCAGACATGTTCCGCATGTCAGAAGGGAAAACAAGTTAAAGCCTCATTCAAGGGAATACCTGGACCGGCATCCAGTAGAGTACTGCAACTGCTCCATATGGATCTATTCGGACCAGTTACACCAGTCAATCTCAGTGGACACAAATATACTCTAGTAATCGTGGATGATTATTCCAAGTTTACTTGGGTTGTATTCTTATACAAGAAGAACGAGACAACGACAAAGATATCCGAGCTGCTCAAGAAGCTACAAAACGAGAAGGGTGTCAGCATTGTAAAAATCAGATCAGATAAAGGTACAGAGTTCCTGAATTCCTTTATTACTGATTTTTGCACTGAGTTTGGTATACAGCATGAGACGTCAGCTGAAAGAACACCACAACAAAATGGAGTAGCAGAACGGAGAAACAGAACTCTCAAGGAAGCTGCTCGCACTATGTTAGCTGAACATGCCACACCAAACCGTTTCTGGGCAGAAGCAATCAACACTGCATGCCAAACTCAGAACAGATGTTCTCTGACTAAGACTCACTTCAAAACACCTTATGAACTGTGGAAGGTCAGAAAACCTCGTGTTTCACACTTCCATGTTTTTGGGTGCAAGTCTTTCATACACAACAATGGGAAAAGTCAGTTGAAGACTTTTGAGGCCAAGTCAGATGAGGGCATATTCTTAGGATATTCCTCATCCAGCAAGGCTTTCAGAGTTTACAACAAACGAACCCTAGTTGTGGAAGAAACACCCCATGTGGTCTTTGATGAGACATCTTTTGAACAAGAGAAAGCTGCCTCAGAACAAGCCGTAAAAGATCAACCATTACCTGACACGCAGAAAATGGATCAGTTAAGCATCAAGGAGAAAGAACCTGAACACGTAACAGTGTACATACCGGAACTTGATCTTGCTGATTCAACAGGTCAATCAGACCCAATGGTATGCACAACTGTCAGTGAAGAAGTTGTTACAGCTGAGACAGTATCAACTGAACCATCTGGTTCAGGGGGAACTCTATGAACAGACATCAGCACATGATGAGTCCAACATCAGCTGAGACATGTTCTTATCAAGTGGATCATAATTCCGCACCACTCCCAATCACTAGTAATGAACTACTATCATATATGGATGATGTTCTCCAAACAGATGCACATCAGAACAGAAGGACCTGGATTACCAGTCATCCAACTGATCTGATTATCGGAGACCCATCTGATAGAGTCAAAACTAGACATCAGATTGGTGAAAGTGCCATGTACTGTTGTTATCTGTCTTTGAAGGAACCAACTACAGTAGAGGAAGCTCTACAAGACGCAAGTTGGATTCTAGCCATGGAAGAGGAACAGGAACAGTTTGAGAGAAATCAAGTTTGGAAACTGGTGGACAGACCAACTCATCAAGATGTGATTGGCACGAAGTTGGTATTCAAGAACAAGAGAGATGAGAATAATGTCATAACCAGGAATAAGGCAAGACTTGTTGCTAAAGGGTATTCACAATCAGAAGGAATTGATTATCATGAGACCTTTGAACCAGTCGCTCGCCTAGAAGCCATTCGGCTGTTTCTGGCATATGCTGCCCACAGAGGGTTCACTGTGTATCAGATGGATGTAAAGAGTGCATTCTTAAATGGGGTACTAGCAGAGGAAGTTTATGTCGAACAACCTCCAGGCTTTGAAAAAGGCAACCAAGTGTACCGGTTAAGGAAAGCTCTTTACGGCCTGAAACAAGCTCCTCGAGCTTGGTATGATACACTCTCTCAGTTCTTGATAGACAGCGGGTTCACTAAAGGAATAGTGGACAGAACCTTATTCAGAATAGAAGATGGAGAAGATATTTTGATGGTTCAAATTTACGTGGACGACATCATCTTCGGATCTCCCAACAAGAAGCTATGTGAGAAGTTCATCAAATTGATGCAAGGGAAGTTCGAGATGTCCATGATGGGTCAGATGAATTACTTTCTGGGTTTACAAGTCAAGCAGAGTACAGAAGGGATATTCATCTGCCAGGCGAAGTACTGGCAAAGGTTGGAGTTCAACATTGCAAGGAAGCCAGAATTCCCATGATGACCGGGTTCAAGATGGATCCAGATGAAGATGGTCAGAAAGTTAATCAGAGAGAATATAGAGCTTTGATTGGATCACTACTATACCTGACTGCCAGCAAACCAGACATTACTTTTGCAGTAGGTGTATGCGCCAGATTTCAAGCAAATCCAATGCAAAGCCACGTAGAAGCAGCTAAGCGGATTCTCAAGTATCTGAAGGGGACTGTAAATCTTGGTTTATTTTACCCATCAGATGACAATCTAGAGCTTAGTGGGTATTCTGATTCAGATTACGGAGGTTGCAGAATCGACAGGAAGTCAACCTCAGGTTCATGTGAGTTCTTGGGAAATAAACTGATCTCTTGGTTTTCGAAGAAGCAGACATCAGTTGCGACATCTACTACTGAAGCAGAATATATGGATGCAGGAAGCTGTTGTTCCCAACTGCTCTAGCTAAGTCAGCAGCTAAGGGATTACAACATCGTAGCTAAGAACGTACCTATATTCTGTGACAGTAATAGTGCTATTGCAATCACTCAGAATCCTGTTCTACATACAGGATGCAAGCATGTGGATGTCAGACACCATTTTATCAAAGATCACGTTGAAAAGAAGAATATCAGGATGGAAAAGATCCATACTGACAAGTAGAAAGCTGATATCTTAACTAAGCAGCTAGCTGAGATCAGATTCAGAGAGTTATGCAACGAGCTAGGGCTTCTGGATCTTGGAGAAAATGCACCAGATATGGTTGAAGGACTGATCTCCAGAACCATTTGGTTAAAAGACTAACCAAGTAAAGTGGAATCAGTTGAGTTAGGAATCTCAACTGATCAGACGACCAGACGAGGAGCCGATCTGAAGTTCAGATAAGGAGCAGATCAGAAAGTCAGATAAGTAGCCGATCTGAAGTTCGGACAAGGAGCAGATCAGTTCAAGACATATCAGATTAAGGGGGGACTGATCAGATTGGAGTATCACTTTATAAGTCGATTAAGCTACAGTCAACAAGCAAGTCAAATTAAAGCTGCAGATCGCATAAGTCAGAAGAAGCAACACAACAATGAAATAACATAATTTTTCATTGATAAGGACCCGGAGGTCAGATTTACAAGTTACAAGTGACATCACAAGCTATAAATGCTACAAGCTATCGTCAAGTGGTATAACAAGTACAAGAAGACCCGGAGGTCAAGGTATGATGCTCTCATTTTCCCTCGATCCTAAGAAGGGGCGTCAGAGAGGCCTCGAGAATCCTGAGCCAATCTCAAAAGCTTCGGAGTAAGGAGCGAGAGAGGCTTTGAAGGATGTCCAAGTCGGGAGCCCTCAGACGTAAGATCAACGGGCTCTCCAGCTGTTAAATGGGGCACAGTGCCACAGGTTTGGTCACAAGGATCAAACAGACACTAGTGTCGCATGCAAAAATTGAGCTTGATATATGGAGATCAGCTGTTGACTGATGCAGACCATATACCAAACTCATGTTTTGTTTCAGACTGAGTCTGTTGATGCTAATTCCGTCATCTCGATAGGCGCACAAGGTGCATACGGTTAGGAGAAGTTCCTTCTCATTTGCCTTAGCATATCCACCTCCCTGGTGGTAAAGAAGCTTAGCATTGATCGTATGTAAAATCTTAGATGACGACGAAAGCAGTGTGAAAGAACACACAGGGTTGATTTGAGAAGCTGAATTCACTGGAAAAGGGCTAAAGGTTCCCACAGGAAGTTTCACCGGAAATAAGGAACTCATCGGAAAAGGATGAAGGATATGCTAAAGAAGATGAAATGGTTTATATTGTGTTGTTTATCTAACACCCCAGGCTAATTTATAGAAGGAAATTAGGGGTATAAATGTAAATTTTATCTTCTCAGAAGATCTTAAGAGAAGTTTGCATCGACAATGCAACAGGACCATGCGGCTAATGGTTGGATGAGTTAATGGTGTGATTAAATCACAGCGTATCTATGCCATTATTACAGAATGTTAAATCGCGCCGATTTGGGAATCGAGGTGACTTTTGGACTCCCCGAAGTAAAAGTTTTGGCGGGACTTCAGTAAATACGGGCTGATTAGAAGAAGACTGAAGGATGAAGTGTATCAGATAAGTGGATCAAATAAGTAGCGAAGTGTTTCAAGAAAGAATCTGATCAGATAAGTGAGATATTGTTGGGAAATGCATGAGGCAACCATCAGATAAGTCAACAAAGTACCAGATCAGATCACCGTGGTAACTGATTGATTACAATATCAATCAGTCAGATACGCTCTCTTATTTATCTCTTTCTGAATACCTTACATGCGTTATTTAAATAATTGATTTATTTTACTCTGTTCATGATGCATGCTCTGCAAAGCTTTTAATGCGGACTTGGGAAAATGTTTTCAAAACGTTTTATTGCGATTTTTCGAGTCTGGAAAATGAGAAGACTACTTTTCTCAACCGTGTGATCAAAATACTTTTTGGCCGACTAATCTCAGCCACTGATTTCAAAACACGGATACTTGAGTACTTTGGAAAGTTGTGCAAAAAGGTTTTCCCTCGTTTTCTCTAAAATCCAAATCCCTCTCAGAAAACCGCTTTTCACTACTTCGTCTTCTCAAAGTTCTTAAAAGATCAATTTTTTTTTTCAAAATCTTCAGAGAATTACTTTCGAGATCAATTGATTCTACTCTTCCGATTTCTAAAATCTTTCGAATCAATTTCTGGTAATTTCTTGTTTTAATTAATTGCATGATCTCAATTTCTCTCTGGTACCTAGGTTTACAAATCGTGATGATATATTTCTGTAATTTTTATTAGATCTAAACGCTTATTTGCTAAATTGATGCTAAAATTACTAGTTTGACTAAATTTATTGAAATATTTTACTCAAACTAAACATCAATTTGCATATCGTACAGAAATGGCATATCTTATTCCACGACCGGGCCAAGGGAAAAAGTTCTGCAATTTTTCATCGATGAAGAAAGACATCATTGATGAAAAGTACGTAGTCTTCACCATCACCTCAGACCCTGAATCGCTGGAAATTCTGGAGTGCTTGCGAGCGTGTGGACTTGAACGATATTGCTCTACACATCAGAACATCGTCCACGCACATGAAGCTCTGGAGTTTCTCTACAATCTACAGAGGGATGAAGACATTGATGCTGACCTAATTTCTTCCGTTGGAGGACTGGAAGTGCGAGTGTCGAATGACAATCTCCAGAGGATATTCGGCCTAACTCGAGGAAGCATCAATCCAGAGACCTACACAACTGATGTAGGAGAAAAGGAATTTCTTGAAGCCGAGCTGTTGAGACCTGCAAACAAGGAGAACACGACGAACGTCAAAGCCTCCTATCTAAAGAGAAAATATCGCCTTCTTCTTGAAATTGTTCAGAAGGTGATCATGTCCTCCACCTACAGTCTTGATGCAGTCACTTCGTACAAAATAAGTGTCATGGCTGCACTAATCAAGAAGGCTTCAGATATCGATTGGTTGGGTATGGTCAAAGCAAAGATCGAGAAAAGACTCGGGAAGTTCGAATCGACCCAAAAGCAATGAAGTGTGCTTATCTTCCAAGTGCTCATTCATACATAAAATCTCTATCATTACATCGGATAAGCCGCCACGAATTATAAATGGATCGAGAATGGAGCAAAGATATACCAAGCAAAGCACAAGGCCATTTTGGGCAAAGATGAGTCCCTACCTGGACAATCTGATGAGGATCCAACTCCTTATGTGCCCAAACCCAAGGGGAAAAGAAAGGAAAAGATAAGGCAACTGCATCATCTGAAGTGCATGAAAAGGCCATTCCAGAGAAGAGGATGAAGAGGAAGGATCCGCCAAGAAACGGAGATTTCGGCGGAAACGTCAGAAGAGAGTCTCATCTCCTCTGAAAACTGCTCCAAGTTCTGCCCAGCAAGTCAGCAGAACGAAGGATCTGATGCAAGTAAGATCAGAAGAAGAGATAGCAGTCCGCTCTGAGCCAACTATCAGAGAAGTAAGGGAAGAGCAGTTGATCGCAGCAGAAGGAGAGAAATCTGTCAGAGGGACAGAAGTGGAGCAATCTGAGGAAGAATCACCATCCGATTCTCTGCCTCTCACCAAGATCTTCCAAAGAGAAAGATCGCCAACACCCACATCCAAATCACCATCACCCTCTTCTCAAAAGTCATCACCACCATCCTCTCCCCACAAAACCTTCTCACCCTCACCCTCGCCTATCAGATCACCAACATCTCCCACACCACCAATCAATGAACCCGTTCAGGAAACTGAACACCCTCAACACGCTGAAACGAACCTAAACTACAAACATCTCAATCCCCAATCAAATCTCAAGAACCTGAGAGATCCGACAAGCGAGTGTCCGTCTCTCATAATCCCTTCAATACCAGAACCGTGTTTGCTTCACCTGCTCCAGAAAGCCCCATCATAAGGGTAATGAAGCAACAGATCAAGGAGTATCTGTTGGATCTATGCCCTGAATTAGATCAACATCCTGTCATCCAGCAACAAATAGAAGAGATAATGTTCTGGAGGGATATCAGACTGAAGAGCATTGAAGAATTTCTGATTCTGCTGACAACTCTGGGATCAGATTTCTTTGTAGACTTGGAGTTGAAATGTCCTAACAATGTTGGGATTGAAAGTGCTGTTGAATTGGCATCTGACGATGATATCAGATGGTTAATTCACGAAAGGTTCGGTATTGCTGATAACAGGGAGGAAACCGTTCAACATCCTACAGATCAAGAGGAACTGCCGATGAACCAAGAATGGGTGCTGCAGATGAGACCCGGCTTGGCAAGGCTTCAACATCTGAACAGACAGCTACGATGAGCTCTGATACCCTAGATCATCATACTCAGAAGATTCAGGATGGGATCAAGGATGCATTTGAAGACAAATTCGCAGCGCTCACAGCAAATCTGATGAAGCGATTTGAAGATGAGCAAGCAAAACTAGTTGACAAGGAACGAAGTCAAACAGTTGGGATGCACAATGCCATCCTTGTTGAAGTAATGCAACTAGTATATCCTCTTGCTGAGAAGCTCAAACTCCAGTCTGACAAACTCTCAGTTCAGACAGAGATGCTCAATCAGACATAGGTACTTTTGGAAAGTGTCTGGCATCCTTGGACAAAACCAACAACCACTTGGATATGGGTTGGAAACATTTTCTAGCTTCTACAGAACGAGCAAGACAGGAAATCAAAACTGCTCTCAGACGCTTCTACACTCCTGCACCTTCTGCCACCGTTCAGATCACTCCTCTTGTTGTCGAGGAACTCAGAGAGGAGATCTCACGGCAATTAACTACTCTGAACCGCAAGATGTCCAACCACTTTGATGAAACCAAAAGGGGGAAGGAAAAGAGAATAAAGAGAAGAAAGAAAAACAGACTCGGATACGCGGTTGGTAACTTTTTTCATCTCTACCAAAAACCATCAGATGTCGACTTGCCAAACCCTCCATCTACCGATCTCGTTGTGGAAATGAAAGAAACTGTGGAACAACATAGCAAAGAGATCGCTGAGCAGAAAACTGCTCTTTTAGAGGTTACTGCCAGAGTTGACAAGATTGAAGATTTTTCTTCGTTCGTTCATAAATGAATGGAAACTGATGATCAGGCCAAGAGCCTTGAACTCGCTAAGAAATTAGCTGAAGAAGACGAACAAGATGAACCTGAGCAGACTCTGAGGAGAAAGAAAGGCAAAGGCAAGATGATGAAAGCAAATCGCGGAAGATCGAGAGACAAGGCCGGCTATTCTCCACCAAAAGCGGATGACTCTGAACAAGTTCAAGAGCGGACATAAGACAGAGAATAAGAAGAGGCCGCAATCAAGAAGCGTGGTTAGCAGAGAGGCTAAGGGACTGAACATCGCTTACATCCGAAGGAAGAGGAAGAACGAAGCTGCAGCAGAGGAGATTGCTTGGGAGAAGAATGCCCTTCCGACACCTGTTAAAGGCATCCTCTGTGCATGGCAAGATCTGCTTCTGAACGGTATCGGATCAGAGGAGAATGGTTATGTGACGTCTACATCCTGGAGAAGATTCCAATTCATCAAGATCAGACTGAGAATGATGATGAATTTTGAAACTGGTTAGAAACAAAGTATCCAACTTCTACCAGACAATGATGAAAGAAGGCAAGATCATGTCACTAATACCAAGAAGCTCCACCCTTTGAAATACTCCTTCCCCTTTGCGTCCAGACAACAAGCTAGATCTGTTAAATTCAAGAATATCTACTATGGACTTTGTTGAAAAATGAGGGATCCATAGAAGAGAAGAGCTGGACAAACTAATGCAAAGGATGTACAGGATGTTTGGCATCCCCAAAGAACTACAAATGTTCAAGTACACCTGAAGAAGACAACTTGGAATCAGATGATAGGTACGCTTTTCATGTATTCTACAATGCACACACCTATCTGAATGAAACTTTCCATCTCACTGATTCTAAGACAACATCTCATTGTCTTCTGAGGTATGTATTGTTTACATTATCTACATTTCCATTCATGGTATCTGTTTTTCTGATTAAGTGTGATTAAGTGTTTTGGTTCCATCAAAAAGGGAGAAATTGTTGGGAAATCTGTAATTTAGTTTTGATGGAAGTTCCAAAACAGGTTGTAATAGGACCGGTCGGACACATTGGATTGATGACTTAGAATCGATTAAGATGACCAATTTGAAATGTATAGATAGCTGATGTAAAAGATAGGTCACATATTGAGGGGGAACTTAATATGTATAGGTCAGGTCGAAGTATCAGATGACCCAGATAAGGTCAGGTGATCATAAGACTAAGCACAAATCATAAGACAAGAAGTCAGAAGATCAGGTGAAGACAAGAAGACTCTGAAGACTCAGATGAACCTGAAGACTCAGATGAACCTGAAGACTTAGATAGACATCGAAGACTCGGGATGAACTCAAGACTCGGATGAACACGAAGACTCGAGATAGACATTTGAAGACTCGGATGAACTCAAGACTCGAGATAAAACTCAAGACTCAAGAACAAACTCAAGACTCAAGATGATGAATACACTGAGGCTCAGAGACACCTGAAGATCAAAAGACCTGAAGACCTATATCAGCAGAGTCTGCATATTGAGCTAAGACAATGTGCATTTGAAGACTTAACAAGGTAGACTGATCAGTTACCTGATCAATTCAGCTCACACCTGGTGACAATCTAAAAGATACACCAGACAAGACGAATCTTCTACAAAAAGAATATCAATCGTCTAACAGACAAATTTCTGAAGTGCCGCCTCGCGAAGCCAAGGAGAAAGCGACACGTGCACAAAAAGAGCTGACAATGCGGGATACGACGTTGCGGACAAAAAACGGCACTAATGATGCCTACGGCCACGCCGATAATCGGAGCACGTCATAATTATATCCTACAACCTACCTAATATAGCTCAAAATTCAAATTGCTCTCCAACGGCTCTTTGATTTCGAGGTCTATAAAATGGGATTGCTTGTCAATTGAAGACAAGAGAGACAACTAGCAAAGAACGAACACGGAGACACATGAAAAAGAAGCAAAAAGCTACAAAGAAAATCTCCTCTCAAAGAACACTATATTTGAAGATTATTCTTAGAGTGTTCATCCCATTAGTTCTTAGCAAGAAATCCTATCCACTAGCATTTTGGCTACCTAAAACACCAGGATAGATTTCCAGTTGGAACCCTCAAACATTCTTTACCCAAACACAAGTTAGGTTAAGTTTGTTCCCGAAAGATTTTAGACTAGGGATTCTAGTTTTTTGATTTCTAGTTCGGTTGAGTGTGAACTCGATAAACATCTGTAGAGTGTGAACTCAATAAATATCTCGGCCATCCTTTGAAGGATATAAGTCCCGCAGGTTAAGTTTGTAGAGTGAGAACTCGGTAAACATCTCGGCCATCCCGTGAGGGGTTTAAGTCCCACAGGTTAAGTTTGGTTAAGGTTCCCTGTGTTAAGGGAAGAGTGGACGTAGGACGGGTTTTACGTCTCGAACCACTATAAAAAGTCTTGTGTGCATTTACTTGCTTTCTTATTGCCTTACACTATTCACAATAACCGAGTTTAAAAACAAAGATACATATTCTAAGTTAAGCTCGTCTGCACCAAGCAACTGATCTGATCAGATTGACACCTTAGTCAACTGGTTGAAAACTGACTTAAGAATCTGAATTGATAAAACTTGTTTTTCACACGGGTTAAAACAAGCTTCCGCACCATTCAGTTAAACTGACAGATATCAAGTTGATCTGCCCTTAGGCACTCAGTAAGATTGAACATCATTCTAAACTGATACACTAGCACTCTGATTGGGTAATCTGCAGTTCACACCTGATCCTCACAAAAAAGTTTTGGAAGTCTATTCACCCCTCCCCTCTAGACTTCCACCCTCACAAAACCCCTTAGGGACCTACAAGGTGTAAAACTCTTACTGATTTTAGATGGTATAAAGATACTTTGTTGTCTCGTATTTATGAGATCCCTGATTGTAATCAGGATATTTGGAAGAATAAATTTGTTGATGGTCTTCCTAATTTATTTGCTGGAAGAGTTAAGAAAACTCTTAGAAAGGATTCTAATTCGATCCATTATAGGTCTTATACTTTTGGTCAAATCATTAGTGTTTGTGTTCAGGAAGGAATAAATTTTTGTAATGAACTCAAATTAAAAAATCAAATTAAAAAAGATAATCTTACGGAAAGAAAACAATTAGGTCAATTTTGTGACCAATTTGGATTAGATAATCCTAATTCTAAAAATAGTTTGTCTAAAACTAATAAAAGAGATTTGAAACATAAATATAATTATAAAAGAAGAAAACATAATTCTTCAAAACAGAAAGAAAAAGATTATGATAATAACAAAAGTAAAAGAAAGTCTTTCAAAAAGAGAAGATATGATACAATTATTTGTAAAAAATGTAATAGGACAGGTCATTATGCTAATCAGTGCTATGCAAAGGACAAGATTAAAAATCTTGATATTAATGAAGAGTTAAAAGTAACTCTTTTTAAGATTGTCATGAGTCCTAATATTGATACTCAATCAGAAAAGTCTTATAATGACTGTTCTTCTGTTGAATCCTCTTCAGATGATGATAATTCTGTTAAATCTGATAAAGAAAAATGCAATGAATGTGTACTTGGAAAACCTTGTCTTAATTGTATCAGTAATACTGATAATACTAATAAAGTTGATAATGAATTTTATAAACTCATGAGTCAATTTCAAGATATGAATATTAGTGTCTTAACTAATAATAATATTTTAGAATTTCTTAAACATATAAAAGATTCTAGTTTAAGAGATAAAATCATTGAACAATTTCATGATTCTTTTAAGAATGAAGACAATAATAAAACTAGTCTTTCTAAAAAGATTGATAGTAATTATTATAATATGGGTGAATTAGAAAAACTTCTTCGCCTAAAAAATATAAAAAATAATCCAGTAACTAATAATGATTTAGTTCATGAGATTAATAATCTTAAAACTGATGTCAAGATTCTTCAAAAAGCGAATCATCGATCTTTTCATTCGTCGTCTTTCTTTTATTGAGAAAGGAAAGGAAAAAATTGAAGATTGTGAAACTAGCTATAATACTCTTTCACAATACTTAGATATTGATGAAAATTTTAATATTGAAAAGAATCATTTATCTACCATTAATATGATTATATCACAGAAATGGTATACTAAAATTTCTCTTCTTATAAATAATTCGTATAAGAAAGATTTTATTGCTATGATTGATAGTGGTGCTGATTTAAGTGTCATATAGTTAGGAATAATTCCTACTAAGTTTTTTGAAAAAACTACTCATTCACTTTCTCATGCAGGTGGAGGATCTTTAAAGATTAATTATAAGCTTAAAAATGCTTATGTTTGTGTTGATGGTTGTTGTATTCCTAATGACTTTCTTATTGCTGAAGACATCACTAGTCAAATGATTATTGGTCTTCCTTTTCTATTTAAAATATATCCTCTTACCTTTGTTGGTGAAAAAGGTATTACAGGTACTTATAATGGTAAACCTATTACTTTCAAGTTTATCACTAAACCTATTCATAAGGTTCTCAATTTGATTCAAGATCAAATTAACAATAAAAATTGTCAAATTAATTTTCTTAAAGATGAGCTTAATTCTATTACTATAAGTGATAGATTAAATAATCCTAAACTACAGGATAAAATCAATATAAACAATAATAAAATCACTATAAGGATTAAAAATGTATTATTGAGCAAAATAATTAAATGGTTTATAAATTAGGAGATTTTGAAAAAATAGGTTTCAGACAAATTGTTAAAACTACTGAATCCTCTATACCTCTTCATGAAGAAGAGATGGTTATTAAATTGCTTAGTAAAAATGATATTTTACCTTACAAAAGAACTCATAAGTTCTTACATATTGGTTGTGTTCAAGTCGCTTTTAGACCGCTTACCTTAAATGGTTTACCAGAAAGCTTTTTAGCTTCTCTTAGGGATGGTACAAATCTTAATTGGAGACAATCCTTAATGGGAATTATAGAATCTAGTTTGGCTTTAGGACCTGTCTATTTTAAAGCATATCCTAATTTATCTCTATCTTTATCTGATAGTAATATTCTAGAAGCCTTAACATTAAATGTTAAAACTCATGGTTATAATTACATATAATTTTATGGAAAAAGTCTAGAATATTAAGAGGTTATGTGTATCAAAATTATCGTATTTATTATAAGCCTTTATTTACACTCAATCCTATGTGTAAAAGAATTGAGAAAGATAATAATGAAACTATTCTTATAGAAAGTAATTTTGGAAAATCAAATATACTTATCGATGGAAGATCCATTAAGGGAATAAATTATTTTTCCGTTTAAAATTGGATAATAGAACAATCTTATTTCCTAAAAATCCTATTATAAATAGTGATTTTAAACATATTACTCAAAGTAATGATGGTATTATTAATATTGGTTTTCAAAATAATCAAAGAAGACATCGAAATTATTGATGAATTTAATAATCCTAAATTAAAAGACTTCTTATACTAGATCAATGTCTAGTCATTCTTTTATATCTCCTTTTGGATTATGAAATAATTTAGAATATCTCCTTCAGAGACTCAAGCTCCTAAATCCTCTCTAAAATTCTTAATCATAGATTTTAAATCTTGAGAGAAATTTCTTAACCACTTCCTAAAGCTTTTGCGGTTTATTCGCTAACTCACTTTTCTACCTTGAGTTTTGGTTGATAAATTGACTACTACTGAAATTACTAACTCAAACACACACAAGTGTTTAAATGTTAGGACTACCACAATTAGCTTACTAACTTCTTTCTCTCGGAATAGAGTTTTCTCAAGCTTTGGCTAACTATTTGATTAAGGTTGGTTGGATAAGCTTACTAACTCTTTCTTGTTTAATAAAAAAAATTGCACAGTGATCTATTAGGGATGAATATTTAAATACAAATTTAATTCTTATAATTATTACTAGCATGAATTAATCATATATTAATTCAAATAATAATCCAACAACAAATCATGCATATAATTAAATCACGTAAATCCCTACGATGCGGAATTCTACATTGGGGAAAAGTTTACGTGAGGGATGAATATTTAAATACAAATTTTCTTGGGGACGGTAATGGCTTTGTTTATTAGACACACCAAAAGAACTTCCCAAGTATTCCCTTAATCCTTGCTTTCGATTATCAAAAGAACTTGGTAGGACACTTAGGAACAATTAATTAAAAAGGAAAATAAATTATGTTGCACCACCTTTGTGGATTTGCTAATTTTTCCAAAGACATGAAATTGTACTTGGGAATGAAAGAATCATCCCCTATTTATAGAGTAGAGGTGGTCTAAAATTTTAGGCAAAAACAATGGGGAAAATCTTTTCTTGATCTCCAAGAAATCTTGAATATATCTCCTATATTCTTTTCCCATAATTATAATATTCCACAAAATCCCACCTACTCTTTGTTATGGATTAATTTCGAAAATTATAGGGCAAGAATCCAAGATTTGGATCTTCTTGAATTTATGAGATATTCTTGTATTTCAAGAAATACATATCTCCCATAATATTTTTTCAAGAAAATTAAGAAAATCTTTCTTTCCCTTAATTATCAAAATTTTCGAAAATTTCCCTATGGATAACCAAGTGGGAGATTTCTTGAATTTAATAAGATAATCTTGTATTCCAAGAATTCATATCTTCATTCCATAACAAAATTCAAAGAAAATCTTTCTCCCCTTTATATCCATAAATTTTGAAAAACATGGAAAAAATAAGGCAACTTATTGGACTTTATGTTGGGTTACTTAGGGGGCCTTTAGGAGAATTAAGATTGGACCTTCCAATGGATCTTGAATTATCAATATTGAGCCACAATATTATTCAAGCCCATAAATATTAATTAATCCCACTACATAATTAATATTGCACTATCCATCTTAACCCATATTACAGTCAATATGGCTCCCGGTTATTATTTCTCGTGTTTAAGATTATCTAGCCCATTAATTAATTCAAGCCACTGAAATAGCTTTCCATTAATTAATATCTTTTGTCCTCAGTTAAGGAACGGTTCAACATTATTACTCATATCGGAAACTAGTTCCACTTGTAAGATTTGGTATGATAAAACTTATGAACCTCCCAAGGGGGCAAATCGAACAAGCGTACTTGCACACGATTCTCCGTATTAAATCTTAGCAATCACATGTGACCAATAATATTGCCCAAGATAAAAAGTATTGAATCTCGTTGATTCTCTACCCATGATAAGTCAAAGCAATAGTTACCAACCACACGTGATCCTATTTAAGGAACGGTTTAAGAAATAACGAACCATCGAGGTCTAATTCTTCCTTGTTGATTCTCAAGAATTTGTCCTCCTCAGAGGTCCTATTCAAAGGCATCGGTTATGCACTAGTGTAATCTCTTGGTCAAGACAAGCCAATCCGAGCCTTACACTTTCACTTTCACGATGGATTGTTCATTTCCATCTAGGTCGTGAATGGTGTACTTTTTAGTTACAAGGATTGTTAATTTAATCTTCGTGATCCGGTATCACTAAATTAACTACAATGTAACATGTACTATTTATTGAACAGATTATCAAAGATAAATATATGTAACATTCAATGATATTTAAAGCATCGATGATAAACAATTTATTTCAATAAATAAGTCCAAAATTAGGCTTTTGATTATACAAAGTAAAAGCATATTTTTCAAAGATAATCCCAACAATCTCCCACTTATACTCAAAGTCCGCTTTTTAAGTATACTACAACATGTCTCGTGTAGTTCTGTCGTGACATCTAATGTCACCTACACGAACCTAATAATTTCTCCCACTTATACTCAAAGCAGATTAGCAAACGGTCTTGATACCCATTCCTTCCACATGTCTCTCGAATGTATTCGGAGGCGACCCTTTTGTGAATGGATCTGCTGGGTTGTCTTTGGACGCTATCTTTGCCACATCTATATCTCCTCTCTTAACGATATCTCGTATAAGATGGTATTTCCTTTCAATGTGTTTTCTTTGGCCTTGTGGGCTCTTGGTTCCCTTGAATTTGCAACTGCTCCGGCATTGTCACAAAAAATAGTGATTCTGCTGGGCAAATTTGGAACTACATTCAAGTCCACTAGGAAGTTCTTGAGCCATACCGCTTCTTTCGCTGCCTCGCAAGCAGCTACATATTCAGCTTCCATGGTAGAATCTGCGGACATTTTCGCTTGACGCTTCTCCATGTCTCGGCTCCTTCCCCCATGCAAAACACACTACCGGAGGTAGATTTTCTGGAGTCTATGTATGATTGGAAATCCGAGTCCGTGTAGCCAATGGGGATTAGACTATCTGACTGATAAATTAGCATTCTATCCCGAGTTCTTTTCGGATACTTGTAATGTTTTTAAGCTGCCATTCAATGTTCTTTCCCGGGTTACTTTGATATCTTGCCACCATGCCAACGACATAAAGCCGATATCCGGGTCTCGCATACAAAGATTGTGTACATAAGGCTTCCGGTAAAAGCATAAGGAATGTCTCTCATGTCATCTATCTCCTTTTGCGTCTTAGGGCACATTTTCTTGGATAGATGGATTCCATGTCTGAAAGGTACGAAGCCTTTCTTGGAATCCTGCATGCTGAATCATTTCAAGACAGTGTCTATGTAAGAAGCTTGCGACAAGCCTATCATCCTTTTCTTACGATCTCGAGTGATCTTGATCCCAAGGATGTGTGCGGCTTCCCCTAAGTCCTTCATATCAAACTATTTTGAAAGCCATGCCCTTACGTCTGATAACACCTTTACATCATTCCCGATGATCAGAATGTCGTCTACGTATAGTACTAAGAATACCAATGCAGTTCCGACACGCTTTTTGTACACACAACTTTCGAACTCATTTTGATCGAACCCATAAGACTTTATAACATGATCAAAACATTGGTTCCAAGCTCTGGATGCCTATTTGAGTCCGTATATGGACTTCATGAGCTTACAAACTAGGTGTTCTTGGCCTTTTTCAATGAAGTCTTGGGGTTGTTGCATATAGATCTCTTCATCAAGACTTCCGTTAAGGAAAGCTGTCTTGACATCCATTTGCCAGATTTCAAAGTCGAGATGCGCAACAATCGATAAGAGAATACGGATGGACTTGAGCATGGCTACGGGCGAAAAAGTTTCCTCATAATCGATCCCTTATTTCTGGGTATAACCTTTCGCCATGAGTCTTGCTTTGAAGGTTTCCACCTTCCCGTCGGGTCCTCTTTTTCTCTTATACACCTACTTGCAACCAATGGGTTTGACCCCATTAAGTTGTTCGACTAGCTCCCACACTCTGTTATGATTCATAGAACCTATTTCGGCTTTCATTGCTGTTTGCAAAGAATCTGCATCCTTGTCTTGGATTGCCTCGTCATATGTCCATGGGTCTGATTCGTCTTGTCCGGGAATCAAGTCCAAAGACTCTCCTATTCCCATGAATCTCTCGGGCTGTTTCACAACCCTCCCACTACGACGAGGTTCCGGTTGTGCAAGTGTGTCGTTTGGTATGTCATCTTGTACAGTTGGCATTGAGGTTAGCTCCCTTAGCTCATTTAAGGTAATCTCACTTCTGGGTCTTCTTTCGTTCATATAGTCTTCTTCCAAAAATCTAAAGTGGGTGCTTATGACCACCTTTTGATCTTCGGGACCATAAAACATACACCCTTTTGTTCCCTCGGGGTTTCCCACAAACAACCTTAATTCTAATCGAGGATCCAATTTACCGGCTTCCTTATCCAACACGTAGGTCGTACACCCCCAAATCCTCATGTATCTCAAACTAGGCTTGCGCCCGGTCCACAATTCTTTGGGAGTTTTGGGAACCGATTTGGATGGCACCAAGTTCAGAATGTAGGCTGCTGTTTCCAAGGCATGACCCCAGAACGACTTGGGAAGATCCGCATAACTCATCATAGATCTAACCATTTCCAAAAGAGTTCTGTTTCTTCGCTCTGCAACCCCGTTTTGTTGAGGGGTTCCGGGTGCAGTTAGCTGGGATGCAATCCCTTCATCAGATAAGTAGTTCAAAAACTCATCGCTGAGGTATTCGCCTCCACGATCGGATCGTAGAGACTTGATACGTTTTTACCTATGATTCTCTGCTTGAGCCTTAAACTCTTTGAATTTCTCAAAGGTCTCAGATTTATGCTTCATAAAGAAAATATAACCGTACCTTGAGTAATCATCAATAAAAGTGACGAAATACTCATAACCTCCTCTTGCTTTGGTTGACATTGGACCACATACATCTGTGTGAATGATTTCTAACACTTCTTTGGCTCTATTCCCCTTGGCTCCAAATGCCCTCTTGGTCATTTTACCCTCCAAACATGATTCGCAGGTTGGAATTGGTTCGACTTGGAGAAACTCCAGTGAACCGTCTTGCACCAACCTTTGGATCCTCTTTGGATTTATATGTCCCAATCTTAGATGCCATAAAAGTGTCTCGTTCACGTCTGATGAACGTTCTCTTTTTGTCGGAAAGCAGTTGATGTGTTATAGGATGCATTTTGAGTGAGTGGTGTGCATGCGATTAATTGTATAGAGATTATTCGACAACGTTCCATGATGAGATAAATTTATCAAAAAGAGAAATGGTAACAACTTTATTAAAAGTAACCGAATATTCATCATGAAAAAGTTTAGAAACTGAAATTAAATTCTTTCTAAATTTCGGAACGTAAAGAACATCTCTTAAAATTAAAACTCTATCTTCAAAAGACAGTGCACTTCTCCATCGCTTTTTGCCCTCTCGTAGCATCGCCAAATGTGATGAGGATCTCATCGCCACTAAGTTGCCGGATCGGTTTGAACCGTGAAGCAAACATGATTAGTGGATCTCGTATCAACCACCCACGAATGAGAAGTATCTGTTTGCTAAATAAGTTTCAACAACTAGTGTATGAGAATTACCTTTCTTTCCGTCCCTTTTGGGGTTGGAGCAGCAAACCTTCATTGTCCTCTTTTCACCGCAGCCTTAAGCACTTCCTCTTTGGATTTTCCTTGACACCACAAGCATTCCTCATCTTACCATTGCCCTTGGCAACAGTTTGAGTTTTATTGCTTATGGCTTTTGGTCCTCTTCTTTTTCTTGCCTTCCCTTGGCCTAGAAAATGAAGACTTACTACTTGCCGTTAAAGCTTGAGTTTGGTGCCCCATCAATATCTCTGCCGAGAACAAAGCTTGCAACAAATCGCCTAGCGAGGCCAAAATGCTCGAAACTTTTTGGGCGAGAGTGAAATACCAAATTCATCCGAGTCTCCAGATTATAATCGCACTTTTCGAAACTCAAGTTTGTTTAGATGGGCCATCTATTTTGAGGACGTAATCCCATACGGGTTTGCCCTCCACCATTTTTAGCGACGACATCTCTCGCAAGGTGATCTGACGAGTCCCGCATTTTTGACTCGTCAGTTGGCTCATCTGATTTTGATGTGTCAAGAATCCATTTGTGCTTTTGTGCAATTAGGACAATTATAATTTTTCGTTTCCAATCAATATAGTTTCCATACATATTGTATTGACTTTAAGTATATTAACAGTGGATTAAAAGGTTACGACATCTCCGAATCGAAATAAATAACTATATGCATAAGCACAAGTATATCACAAGGTTCGATCACATGCATCATATTAAAATCTCAAAAAAATATGAACATGCATCAGCCAACATATCAAAACAGTTTAAATAAGCCACGTGGGGTGGGTCATTATTTAAACACATTCAAGCAGGTTACAAACAAGAACAGTTACAAACCTTTAATATCCAGATTAATAGTTGGCTCCCACTTGACCAATATAAAATTGACAGGGACTTCGAGGAAGTATATGCATATCAATTTTATACCTAAGTAATAACCATGATTAAATACAGGATTATTATTTCGCTTTGATCGAGCCTCGTGGGGAGGGTCATCGTCGCCGCTAGTAATAATTCACAATCATCCATTTGGAATTCATTCATGTGAAAGCTAACTTTTGACAGTCCCGTGGGGGGAATTTCTCCAAAAGAATTCACAAATAAATAAATCATGGAGGTCAAAATTAATTCAATTTTATTATCCTGAATAAAATTTTTAATTAATTATTTAAACATACTTAGTAATTTTTGACGGGGAGATTTTTCATTGGGCAACTCTCATGCAAACACATTTAAACAAATTAAATAAAGCATAAGACAGCACAATAATAAATCAAGCAAAGCGGAAAAATAAACATATTGGGCACAAATTATCCAATTGTCATGGTTTGATTTTGAAGAAACGCCGTCTTGAATTTCTCCCACTCGATCGTCTCGAAAAGAACTCCATCTCGAAACGCCACGCCAAGTAGCTCGCGGTAATGGATGCACCCCCAAGATCCGGCCAAATTTTGGCCGAAAACAACCACTCCCGTTGCACAGTAGCGCAAGTCGCCAGATCCGCTTCGGCGACATCGGTAAACATCGCCCGCGCCGGTCTCAGCGGGGCTTCGGCGGCCGTTCCAGCGCCGTACCTTTACATCCGCGCCTGTGCGCCTTCGCCCGACCCAGGCTTCTTCGGCGATCTTTGCGTCTTCATGCGTCCCCCGTCTCGCCCGTCTTGCCTAACGCTTACCTCCGTCCTTGATTAAGCTCGCGCCGCGCGTCGCCTATCGCCCGCGCCCGTCTTGTGACCCGATCCTCATCTTGGCCTTTCGGCCCTCGGCCTTGCCCTGCGCCGTCGCGTGGCGTCGTCGATCCAGCAGCGTGCCTTTCTATTGGCACATTTCACGAGACGCACGCCGCCTACGCCCAATTTTGGATTTTATCCTTTAATTCTTCGTCTCCGCCTTCGTTTCCGATCCGATTACAATTTATTTACAAAAAATAAATAAACCTAGATCTAGACTAGTCTATTACATTGATCAAATCAAACAAATCCTAATCTACTCGCGGATTTTCTCACGAGGCAAAACGAATCCGAACTAATCGAATTAAAAACCACAATTTATATGCATGCATAAATAAACACATTAAATTCCATGACAATTGGATACCTGCAAAAAAGATCTAGCAATTCTACTATCCAATTTCAAATTTAATGACAACGAATTAAATTACAATTTAAAAAATTCAGAGCCCGAAACCGTGGCTCTGATACCAGTTGTTGGGGAATAAATTGCACAGATCTATTCGGGATGAATATTTAAATACAAATTTAATTCTTATAATTATTACTAGCATGAATTAATCCTATATTAATTCAAATAATAATCCAACAACAAATCATGCATATAATTAAATCACGTAAATCCTACGCATGCGGAATTCTACGAGTTTACGTGAATGTACCTCTTGGAACGGCAATGGCTTTGTTTATTAGACACACCAAAAGAACTTTCCAAGTATTCCCTTAATCCTTACTCGACTATCCGGTGGTAGGACACTTGCGAACAATTAACAAAAGGAAAATAAATTATGTTGCACCACCTTTGTGGATTTGCTAATTTTTCCAGCACATGGAATTGTACTTGGGAATGAAAGAATCATCCTATTTATTTATAGAGTAGAGGTGGTCGAAATTTTAGGGCAAAAATAATGTGGGAAAATCTTTTCTTGATCTCCAAGAAATCTTGAATATATCTCCTATATTCTTTTCCCATAATTATAATATTCCACAAAATCCCAACTACTCTTTGTTATGGATTAATTTCGAAAATTATAGGGCAAGAATCCAAGATTTGGATCTTCTTGAATTTATGAGATATTCTTGTATTTCAAGAAATACATATCTCCAATAATATCTTTTCAAGAAAATCAAGAAAATCAAGAAAATCATTCTTTCCCTTAATTATCAAAAATTTCAAAAACTTCCCTATGGATAACCAAGTGGGAGATTTCTTGAATTTAATGAGATAATCTTGTATTCCAAGAATTCATATCTTCATTCCATAACAAAATTCAAAGAAAATCTTTCTCCCCTTTATATCCATAAATCTCGAAAAACATGGAAAAAATAAGGCAACAATATTTATTTTATTTTAAACACCTTTTTTAGTTATTGGACTTTATGTTGGGCTACTTAGGGGGTCTTTAGGAGAATTAAGATTGGATCTTCCAATGGATCTTGAATTATCAATATTGAGCCACAATATTATTCAAGCCCATAAATATTAATTAATCCCACTACATAATTAATATTGTACTATCCATCTTAACCCATATTACAGTCAATATGGCTCCCGGTTATTATTTCCCGTGTTTAAGATTATCTAGCCCATTAATTAATTCAAGCCACTGAAATAGCTTTCCGTTAATTAATATCTTTTGTCCTCGGTTAAGGAACGGTTCAACATTATCACTCATACCGGAAACTAGTTCCACTTGTATGATTTGGTATGATAAAACTTATGAACCTCCCAAGGAGGCAAATCGAACAAGCGTACTTGCACACGATTCTCCGTATTAAATCTTAGCAATCACATGTGACCAATAATATTGCCCAAGATAAAAAGTATTGAATCTCGTTGATTCTCTACCCATGATAAGTCAAAGCAATAGTTACCAACCACACGTGATCTTATTTAAGGAACGAAGATTAAGAAATAACGAACCACTGAGGTCTAATTCTTCCTTGTTCAATTCTGAAGAATTTGTCATCCTGTAGGTCCTATTCAGTGCATCAGTCATGCACTATTGTAATCTCTTGGTCAAGACAAGCCAATCTGAGCCTTACACTTCAACCTTTCACGATAGATTGTTCATTTCCATCTAGGTCGGTGTACTTTTAGTTACAATGGATTGTTAATTTAATCTTCCGTGATCTGGTATCACTAAATTAACTACAATGTAACACGTACTATTTATTGAACAGTTATGCAGTAAATATATGTAACATTCAATGATATTTAAAGCATCAGTGATAAAAAATTTATTTCAGTAAATAAGTCCGAAATTCAGTTTTGATTATATAAAGTAAAAGCATACTTTTCAGTATAATCCCAACATTTACAACTCTAACTCACCAACAAAACACACACAAACTACCTTAACAAAGGGTTTGAGTTTTGAGTTTGTTTCCAACTAGGGTGAGATATCCTTTACAATAAGAACTAATGCAAAGGCTAGGATGTCTCTTCTAAGCTTTGGATATATCTATCACTCTAGGCTTAGAATAGTGAGCTCTCTCCAATGTGAAACACTTGGGAAATTCTAGGGTTTTTCGAGTGCTTGAATTTACAATAATACGAATTAGCTCTTGAGTTGCTTTGAAATTTCCCGTAACCTCTCAATGTAAAGGGTCACTGGTATTTATAGGCAACTTCACCAAGGTTACTCTTGAAAAACTATCCGTTGGAGGAGATAGTATCAAGGGTTTCCTCTTCTGGTGTTTGATGAACGACTATTTTTAGGGTTTGAACACTCCCTTGCATGTTTTAGGAAATATGCAGTCATGTAGCCAATCACCAATTTTTGCAGTCTGGAACTTAGTACTACTGACATAATTCAGGGTCCTGTCGCTTTCAGTGTCAGTAAATTACAACGTTGTCTTCCTCTGATTGGTTCTTGTCTTCAGTGAATGTAGACAAACAAAACGGCTCTTTTTGGGTCATTCTCTCTGAATGAGACAACCTTAAACAACACTTAGACTTAGTTCCTTTTGTCTGCATATGAATGTTTTGGGCAATATCTACTTTTCTTGAATATTTGTGTTTTTCTCGGTTTTGTAGTCTTGAGATAGATTATATTGATTGCCTCACGAACATTCAGTTATCTTCGAGTCTTGAGATTCATTGAGTCTTGATAACTCTTTGGGTCTTGATATCTTTTGAGTCTTGATGTCTTGATGACATCTTCGAGTCTTCAATGTCTTCAGTGACATAATGAGTCTTCAGTGTCTTTAGTGACATACTGAGTCTTCAGTGTCTTCAAAGAACTTCATCGAGTCTTGATGTCTTGATGACATCCGAGTCTTGGTGTCTTGAGTTACTACCGAGTCTTGATGTCTTCAAAATCTAACCTGATCTATATCTGCGACTATACATGGAGCGAGATAACTTCTGAACAATCTATATTGAAACGATTTCGATCTATCAAGATTATCTGAACATGTCATACTCAGGGTTTTTGGGATCTAATCAAAACTTCTTTATTAAATTCATCTCCCAACAATTTCCCCTTTTTTTGTTGATGTCAAAACCATCTTGTTACATTTAAGAAAACCTAACCTATCCTCAGGTTTCAGTTTATCTATTACAACCAAAATGGTATTTCTCAAATCAAGTTCTTTAACAATCTGGCATATCATGACATGTAAAAAGATAATGAGATATTATCTTTGAGCATAAAGATAAAATTTTCATTGATGTAGGATAAGAGTTACATATTACAATGAAAATAAAAAAAAATACAGAAGTACAAAGTCTTCAGTCTTCTTCCACTTCATCCTCTGGCACTTCCAGGTTGAACATCCCGTAGTATCTCTTCTTGGTTCATCTCTTGCCTTGATGATTTGGGGTTGTTTCTGTTAGGCCCTATTTGGATGGCATCTTGGGCTATTTTCCGAGAAATGATCGCCTCATTTACATAGCCATTCTCAAACCTAGGAGTTGGGTACATGTATGGACCAGAGCTACTATCTCGAGTGTTTCCTTCATCCGCCAAGTTGATCCAACTTTGCAGTACTTAGAGATAGAATGTCGATGAAGTACTCAATAAAGGCTTCATTCTTATCTTAGAAATTTGCTCCTCCTACATTCTCTCAGAATCTCATAATAGAACCAGAAGGTTCTCTTGATCTCTTCCCATGCATCATTGAACTGTATAGGCATCCACTTGTCAATGTGCAGCTACTTCCGAGTCTTTTCTGTACCTCTCCTTTTGCGTAGAAACTTTTTGAATCTACCTCTTCTTTTACGTTTCTTCTTCTTTTACGCTTTTTCGATCAAAGGAGCACCAGATCTTGAAAGCGGCGAGTTCTTTTCTCCTTTTCAATCTACTAGGGGCCTTGAGTCTTCTTGGTACCAAAAGTCTCTGGTTGAGCTTCAGTTTCCTTTTCTGGTCCTTCATCTGATTCTTCAAAATCCATAATCAGCTTCCTCTGAGTAGGTTTAGCTACCTTTGCTCTTTTCTTCTTTTCAGTTTCAACAAAGGCAACTATTTTTCTCTTTTCTGGTCTGGCTTGTTCTTCTTCTGCTTTGCTTGTTCCAACCATCCTTCTATCACTCAATTTCTCAGAAATTACTTCCTGAACGGTTTGCTCAGATGTTTGAGTGAAGATAGGTTTCTCGGCTTCTTTGAACTTTAGTTTCTCAGTGGCTTCAATTTCTCTTAAGGCATCAACAATTTTCTTTCCTTCAGCTTATTTTTTAGCCTTTCTCTCCAAGGTTTAGGCCAACAACTCACTTAATTTGCCACCAGGCCTTTCCCCCTTTATGGCACCATACCTTGGGAGTAGTTGAGTCAGTGCAGTATCCATATAGTATTGCTCCTTACTCATACTGCGCACTTCTCCTGCCAACTGATTATGCTCATCTTCTAGCCTTATCATGTAATTCTTGGCCATTGAGAACTCATCCGAAAGAGGAGCAAACTGTTTTGAGAAGACATCATGCATCATCTCTATCATCTTGGTCATGAGCAGAGAGCCCATTTCCTCAACAGCTGTTTTGATCATCAGATCATTCTTCTCAATCAGCTTGGCTTCAAAATAGGCAGTTCTTTCTTGATACATCTGCTTCATGCTGGCATTAAGCTCTGTATGTACTCTATCAATCTTTCCATCTAATATAGTTAATTTACTTGATAGAGTTGTTTGAAGCTTATCAGATGATGAACTCAGGTTCTCCATTTTCTGATTTTGAGCAGCCAGAACTAACTCCATCTGAGTCATCTTGTCTGTGAGAATTGTTTGCAGCATGCTTGATGAAGAGCTTAGATTCTCAAGCTTTTGAGATTTACCTGCCAGTATCTCTTCCATCCTTGGCTCTATCTTCTTTAACTCATCCAGGATTGGTGTGAAATCAACCACTGGAGTTTGTACAACATTTTCCAACAGAGCCTCAGTCTGCATATCATAAACATAGGTACTTCAGTAACTTCAACATAATGTATAACAGTGCCAAATGGTACCTGAAGAATGCTAACTTTAGTCTGAGGTTGTCTGATATCAGTTGGTTCAACATCAGTATCTGTCCCCATCTGACTCTCAGTTTCCTTCTCTTTCTCAGTATCTATCTGAGGTTCCTTCTCCTTCTCAGATTTCTTTTCTGCATCATCTCCTTTATCCTTATCTTTACTTTGATCATGGGAGCTGGAAGCATCAACTCCTTCAGTAGCTTTCTTTTCAGCTAGCTTATTTTTCACTAATTCATCAAAATCAACAGCTTTCATTCTCAGCTTGGTTTTTCTGAAACCTGAGAATTTGGTCAGGGCAGCTGTCTCTGCATTCCACCACTCTTCTCTTCTGTATGAAGCAATGTTCAGCATCTCCAGGAGTGTTTGATTCAGAATATACACTGTGGTTATGAGCCTGAAGAACATATCCTGAAGGTCAGGATAGGCATTCAGCTCAGGGTATCTGTCTAAGATGAACCATTCCCCTTGCTTCGCCATTCAGTCTCTTCGGCTTCTCCGTTCTTCAATCTTGGGCTTTCAGAAGTAGTAGATTCGGAGTGTATGAGTTCTTGGGCTTTCTTCTTTAGTTTCTCTAATTTCTCTCTTTTAATTTGCATCAGGGCTTTCCCCCTAGCTTGTCTGGCTTCTTCATCAGTTTCTTCTTCAGCAGTCTCCTCCTGAGACTCAGAGTTTTTCTCTTTCTTTCCTCTCAAAGTCTTCTTTGTTGGTTTGAACATGATTTTTGACTTTGGAAAGGAAGTGGAATCGGCAAAGATGTCCTCCTCTTCTCTGCACGTTTCCAAGATAAATACAATCTTGGTTGCATGTAGAATCTTTCCTTTGATAACTACAGAGCCATTCACCTTCTGAATTTGTTTGGCTTGATCACTCACCACCTTGATCAAATAGTGCAACCAATTGAATGCCATGGAAGGTGAATCTTCAATCGCCGCCATTAGTCTTAACTTAGGCGTGCTTATCTGTTCGAAACTACCAGATCTACTCATGATGCATTTGCTTACAATATCCAACAATACTCGATATTTAGGCTTCAAATGCCTCTTATTCAGAGTAGCTTCAAACTTTACTGGATGCTCAGTAATTTTATCCAAATATTCTTGTTCCCTACCCATCATGTATACCGTAGGGTCTTCACCTCTATCACTTAACTCATATATGGCATTTAGATTCTTAGGAATAATATATAATTCCCTAACAAAATCCACATATTTTGTACCATACTCCAAATGCGAGACTGTAATCTGAGATTCTATGCAATTCTCATCATCTAACTGCATATTAGAGATAAACTCAATTACCTCTTTCGCATATTCGGCCTCTGGTTGATTCGCGACCAGGCATGTAAGCTTTGCCAAACGAATCATATGCAACGCCTCCTCCTCGTGAGTTGCATTGGACGAGCTTTCTAGAGAAACGACATATTCGTACCAAGGTTTATTGGAAATGGCGAGTTTGTCGTATACAGATACAGAAAGTGTCATTTTTGGAGAATTTCTGGTGAAGGGTTTTGAGATAGGTGAAAATTTCTGGGCAATCGAGGATTTCGAAGCAGAGTGTTTATGAAGATGAAGGCTATTTGGAATAGGGCTTTGAAAGAAAATTTTCCAATGGATATGGGATTTTGATTTATGGAAAATCGCGTAGATGAAGATATCGACGGTTGAGATTAAAAACCGACTAAAATGGGTATATGAAAGGACGATTTTGCAAATACTAAGACGCCAATTTATCCCTATTGGTGATTAATGAACAGTGCATTTAATTAATGCTTCTGTAGACCATTGACTTTCCTCGTGGATTTCAAAGGTCCAGCCCAATTATTTCTTCAGGTGTTTTGTCATTTATTGCCAAAGATTACTGAGATTCAGTTAGACAATAAATGTGTTGCATGAGTTAGTACTTCTTTAGACTAATTTTCTCCATCAGTCTTACTGAGTTTTGACCTTGATAAAATGTCAGTATAATACTGAGTACTGATCTTCAAGATAACTAAGTTTCCCAAGACTCAGTGTTCAGTACTCTCAATTTATCCTGAGTTTTTCAGTAAAAACCTGAGAAAACTTCATGCATCTGAAAATCTTCAATTTTTCAGATTTGCTTTATTCACCTAGATCCAACATACCTAATTCAACTGATAGTTCCTGAAATCTTGATTCAGCCAAAGGTTTAGTTAAGATATCAGCTCTCTGTTTATCAGTATGAATTTTCTCCATTCTGGTGTCTTTCTTCTCAACATGATCTCTGATGAAGTGATGTTTGATATCAACATGCTTACATCTGGTGTGCAATACAGGATTTTGTGTAATAGCAATTGCACTATTATTATCACAAAATATAGGTACTTCATTGGCTATAATCTTATAATCCCTCAATTGTTGTTTGAGCCAAAGAATCTGTGCACAACAGCTTCCTGCAGCCATGTATTCAGCTTCAGTAGTACTGGTTGCTACTGAGGTTTTTTTCTTTGAAAACCATGATATCAGTTTACTTCCAAGAAATTGACAAGTTCTTGTGGTAGACTTCCTATCAATTCTACATCCTCCATAATCAGCATCTGAATAACCAGTTAATTCAAGGTTATCATCAACTGGATACCATAATCCTCTATTCACAGTGCCTTTAAGATATTTCAGAATCTTTTTGGCAGCCTCCATGTGACTAGCCTTAGGATTAGCTTGGTATCTTGCACATATCCCAACAGCAAATATTATATCATGCCTACTTGCTGTGAGATATAGCAGTGATCCAATGATCCCTCTATAATCAGTGCGATTTACTGATTTGCCTTCAGGATCAGGATCCATCTTGTAGTTAGTATTCATAGGAATTCTAACTGTATTGCAATTCTGTACACCATACTTTGCAATCAGATCTCTGGTGTATTTTGCTTGATTGATGAAAATTCCTTCCTTAGTTTGTTTCACCTAAAGTCCAAGAAAGAAATTCATCTCCCCCATCATTGACATCTCAAACTTTCCTTTCATCAGGGTAGAAAACTTTTCACACAGCTGATGATTTGGAGATCCAAATATGATGTCATCTACATAAATCTGAACCAATAAGATGTCGTTCCCATCTTCTATCCTGAACAGAGTCCTATCAACAGTTCCTTTGATAAAACCATGGTCAGTAAGAAACTGAGAAAGGGTATCATACCATGCTCGGGGTGCTTGCTTAAGACCATGTGTATCTAGAGTAGTCATCAACTACCACAAGTGTATCTCCATAGATCGTAGCTCTCAACAGAGAACAAGGAAGTTTCTTAGAAGGCATGATGACTGAGCCTTGTAAGATATCAGCAAACAGATCTATTCAGTAGACCACCAAAGTCTTTCAGCAAAATAGACTATGGCTACCAAAGCAAGTGGTCAAAATGAACCACTGCTCTGATACCACTTGTTGGTCCTGGTGCTAACGAGTCTCACACGTTTATGGGGGGGAATACACGTGTTCAGTGATTTTTAAAACTTTTCTTTCACTGAGGTCAGATGGGTCAGGTTATCCAGATGATTTTGCCCTGAGAAGCACGGATGGCCCTGAGTCAAAGTCTCATCGAGACAATGATCCTCGGGTCGCTTCGGAAGCTTCAGATTAGCCAACCGAGCCTGGAGTTTATCAGAGATCCGAGGCGCTTGGATCCGATAATTATCTTTCTGAACCCTCAAGAGAGTTAGTTCAGTTTGGTAACTATCTGGTTCTAGCTACTCAAGTGTCGGAATGGTTGGCCCTAAGTTTTATACTCGTTTTAGCTTTCTTTGAAAATCTTCCCTTCAATAAAAACGGTGAGGATTAAGGCCGTGATCAATTTGATGCAAGTTCGATTGGATTGGTTCCAACTGAATATCGATGAACTATGCTTTCATTGAAAAAAACATGCAAGATAATAATGCAAGATTGAAAAGCAAAACAACACAAAGAATTATAGTGGTTCGAGACTCAAGCTCCTACGTTCCTCTCTCGATCTTTGAGAAATTCCTTAACCACTTCCTAAAGCTTTACGGCTAACTCACCGTAGCTTACTCACTTTTCTACCTTGAGTTTTTCATTCGACTCACTGCAGCTTACTAACTCAAACACACACAAGTGTTCAGACTACCACAAGTAGCTTACTAACTTCTTCTCTAGAGTTTTCTTGCTAACTCACTGTAGCTTACTAACTCTTTACAACTCTAACTCACAAACAAAACACACACAAACTACCTTAACAAAGGGTTTGGGTTTTGGGTTGGTTTCCTACTAGGGTGAGATATCCTTTACAATAAGAACTAATGCAAAGGCTAGGATATCTCTTCTAAGCTTTAGATATATCTATCATTCTAGGCTTAGAATAGTGAGCTCTCTCCAATGTGAAACACTTGGGAAATTTTAGGGTTTTTCGAGTGCTTCAATTTGCAATAATACGAATGAGCTCTTGAGTTGCTTTGAAATTTCCCGAACCTCTCAATGTAAAGGGTCACTGGTATTTATAGGCAACTTCACCAAGGTTACTCTTGAAAAACTATCCGTTGGAGGAGATAGTATCAAGGGTTTCCTCTTCTGGTGTTTGATGAACGGCTATATTTAGGGTTTGAATACTCCCTTGCATGTTTTAGGAAATATGCAGTCATGTAGCCAATCACCAATTTTTGCAGTCTGGAACTTAGTACTACTGACATGATTCAGGGTCCTGTCGCTTTCAGTGTCAGTAAAGTACAGTGTTGTCTTCCTCTGATTGGTTCTTGTCTTCAATGAATGTAGACTAACAAAATGGCTCTTTTTGGTCAATCTCTCTGAATGAGACAACCTTAAACAACACTTAGACTTAGTTCCTTTTGTCTGCATATGAATGTTTTGGGCAATATCTACTTTTCTGAACATTTGCATTTTTCTCAGTTTTTGTAGTCTTCAGATAGATTATATTCAGTGCCTTTGAACATTCAGGTTATAATGAGTATTCAATAGCTTACTGAGTCTTCAGTAACTACTGGGTCTTCAGTATCTTCTGAGTCTTCAGTGTCTTCAACAACTTACTGAGTCTTCAGTGTCTTCAGTGACATACTGAGTCTTCAGTGTCTTCAGCAACTTACTGAGTCTTCATTGTCTTTAGCAACTTACTGAGTCTTCAGTGTCTTCAAAATCTAACCTGGTCTATATCTGCTGACTATACATGGTGCAGATAACATTCTGAACAATCTATACTGAAACCTGACTCGGTCTATCATGAATATCCTGAACATGTCATACTCAGGGTTTTTGGGATCTAATCAAAACTTCTTTATTAAATTCATCTCCTAACAAAAGATCTTCTTGACAGACTAGTCAATGCTCTTATTTTCTCTAAATTTGATTTAAAATCAGGATTTTGGCAAATACAGATTAATCAACCTGATAGGTATAAAACTGCCTTTAATGTTCCATTTGGTCATTATGAATGGACTGTTATGCCTTTTGGGCTTAAAAATGCTCCGTCATAATTTTAACAAATTATGAATGACATTTTTAATCCTTATAGTGATTTTATTATTGTTTATATTGATGACATCCTTGTATTTTCTAAAGATATTGAAATACATTTTAAACATCTTGATATGTTTAAAAATTTGGTCATTAAAAATGGCCTTGTCATTTCAAAACCTAAAATGGTTTTATTCCAGACTAAAGTAAAATTTCTTGGTCATATTATTGATAAAGGTAATATTACTCCAATTCAAAGAAGTATTGAATTTGGTAATAAATTCCCTGACATTATAACTGATAAAATACAGTTACAAAGATTCTTAGGAAGCCTTAATTATGTGTCTTCTTATATTAAGAATCTTGCTGAAGATTTCACTATCTTATATGATAGGCTTAAAAAGAATCATTCTCCTTGGAATAATGATCATACTAAGGTTGTTATCAGGATAAAAGAAAAGGTTAAAAATATTCCTTGTCTTATGCTGGCTAATCCCTCTTGGGAAAATTTTGTTGAAACTGATGCCTCGGGGTATGGTGGTATTTTAAAACAAATTAATCCTGATAATAAAAAGGATTATATCATTAGATTTTATTCTGGTAAATGGAATAATAGTCAGAAGAATTATTCTGCCACTGCTAAAGAAATTCTTGCTATAGTTAAATGTGTCCTTAAATTTCAGGATGATTTATATAATCATAAATTTACTATTAAAACTGATTGCAGGGCTGCTACTTTTATGCTCTTCAAAGATTTTGAACATAATGTTTCTAAACAAATGTTTGCCCGATGGCAATTGCATCTTGCTTATTTTGATTTTGATATTGTTTATAAGCAAGGGAAGGATAATCATCTTTCAGATTTTTTAACTCGTGAATTTATTTCTTCATGATAGAAATGAGTCATGCTGGAAGGAATTCATATTCCTCTTATAGAGGAAGAGGAGGAAGAGGCCATCCTCCGATTATACAACATGGGAAGAAATCCCTTTTTAACCAGAATATTTCTGGAAGTGGCTCTTCTTCAAAAGGAGACAATGTACAAAAGGAGTTTCAAGAATTCCTGAGACAAAGAGGAAAAAATTTACCAATTAAGGACAATTCCTCAAAAGCAGAAGATGAAGAATCATATTCTTCAATTGCACAAAAAGAATACAAATTCTTTGATTCTTCTAAGAAATAGTTGATTCTTATTATTGAAGATGATGATGAGAAATTCAAAGAGTCCCCATGGATTCTTATGGAAAAGTATTTTTCAAATTCAAATTGGAATGTTGAGACTTACAAATCCAGAGGATTTTATGAGAATATTCTCATTAGTCTCGGAAGTGTTGAAATCCAGTATTTTCCTCCTAAGAGTAAAGCTATCAATTACTCTAAATTTATTATCAAAAAGATTATTTCCATCCAAGAATGGGGAACTTCACCTTTTGCAGAAAGAAGTATGACTAATGAAGTCACACATACCACTTACCAGTACAGTTACTGGGATTACCTTCAAAGTTTTTATAAAACTTTATTGTATCAGAATGCTAAGCATTCTCATACTTGGTTGATTAAAAATGTGGAGAACATTAACAGAATCAAATTCTAAGCGGCTTTTTCTCATGGTGGGGAAATTTTGGGGCTTTGGCAGATATCTTGCCAGAAGAGGTTAAAAATCTCTTAGAAGAATATACTATTGTTTGTTCAGACTTAAAGTCTCATAATACGAGTGGTAAAACTACTTGTATATTTTTTGTGGATTCTGGAATCCCATGGGTTCTAAAATGGAGACCAGAGTTTGGTTATACTGAACATGGTACACCTTGTTTATGGAGAATCCATACAACACGATTTTGGAATAACTTAAATGTTATTACCCCTGGTTCTAATGAGTCACCATTACAAGAAAATATTTCACGGATTAAATCCAAAATGGAAGAATACAGAAAAATTTCTGTTGATAAGACTTCTAGTTCTCTTCTATCATTCTCTGAATACTCTAAGAAGTATTTTGGTATTTTCTCAAAAGAAAAAATTATGGATCTTTATATGGATCATATTAAGAATGATTTATTCAAAGATATTGATTTTTCTGATTCAAAATCATATGCTTCAATGATTTCTGGATCTGATCTTCAAGATGCGCAGGATCCAAATGAAGATGATCAGGAATTTTCTATTCAAGAAAGTTTCGATCTTTTGAAGAATTCTCTCAAAGGGAAATTAAAAGAAGACAAGTTTTAATGGAAGGTTCTTACATGTTGGTCCCGGTGCTAACGAGTCTCACACGTGTATGGGTGGGGGGGAATACACGTGTTCAGTGATTTTTAAAACTTTTCATTCACTGAGGTCAGATGGGTCAGGTTATCCTGATGATTTTTCCCTGAGAAGCATAGATTGCCCTGAGTCAAAGTCTACTGAGACAATGATCCTGAGCTGCTTTCAAAAGATTCAGATTAGCCCAACTGAGCCTGAGTTTATCAGAGATCCTGAGTCGCTTGGATCATATAATTATCTTACTGAACCCTCAGTTTGGCAACTATCTGTTCTAGCTTCTCAACTGTGCAGAATGGTTGGCCCTAAGTTTATACTCGTTTTAGCTTTGCTGAAAATCTTCCCTTTAATAAAACAGTGATTAAGGATGTGATCAATTGATGCAAGTTCAGTGGATTGGTTCCAACTGAATATCAGTGAACAATGCTTTCAGTGAAAAACATGCAACAGATAATAATGCAGTACAGAAAGCAAAATAACACAACAATTATAGTGGTTCAGAGACTCAAACTCCTACGTCCACTGTCTCTGATCTTCAGATAAATTCCTTAACCACTTCCTAAAGCTTTCAGGCTAACTCACTGTAGCTTACTCACTTTTCTACTTTGAGTTTTCTAGCTGACTCACTGCAGCTTACTAACACAAACACATACAAGTGTTCAGACTACCACAAGTAGCTTACTAACTTCTTCTCTAGAGTTTTCTGGCTAACTCACTGTAGCTTACTAACTCTTTACAACTCCAACTCACCAACAAAACACACACAAACTACCTTAACAAAGGGTTTGGGTTTTGGGTTGGTTTCCAACTAGGATGAGATATCCTTTACAATAAGATCAAATACAAAGGCTAGGATATCTCTTCTAAGATTTGGATATATCTATCACACTAGGCTTAGAAAAGTGAGCTCTCTTCAACGTGAAACACTTGGGAAATTCTAGGGTTTTCGAGTGCTTCAATTTGCAATAATACGAATGAGCTCTTGAGTTGCTTTGAAATTTCCCATAACCTCTCAATGTAAAGGGTCACTAGTATTTATAGGCAACTTCACCAAGGTCACTCTTGAAAAACTATCCGTTGGAAGAGATAGCTTCATGAGTTTCCTCTTATGGTGTTTGATGAACGGCTATATTTAGGGTTTGAATACTCCCTTGCATGTTTTAGGAAATATGCAGTCATGTAGCCAATCACCAATTTTTGCAGTCTGGAACATAGTACTACCAACATGATTCAGGGTCCTGTCGCTTTCAGTGTCAGTAAAGTACAGTGTTGTCTTCCTCTGATTGGTTCTTGTCTTCAGTGAATGTAGACAAACAAAACGGCTCTTTTTGGTCAATCTCTCAGAGTGAGACAACCTTAAATAACACTTAGACTTAGTTCCTTTTGTCTGCATATGAATGTTTTGGCCAATATCTACTTTTCTGAATATTCGCATTTTTCTCAGTTTCGTAGTCTTCAGATAGATATTATTTAGTGCCTCTGAACATTCAGGTTATACTGAGTATTCAGTATCTTACTGTGTCTTCAGTAACTACTGGGTCTTCAGTATCTTCTGAGTCTTCAGTGTCTTCAGTGACATACTGAGTCTTCAGTGTCTTCAGTGACATACTGAGTCTTCAGTGTTTTCAGTTACTTACTGAATCTTCAGTGTCTTCAGTGACATACTGAGTCTTCAGTGTCTTCAGCAACTTACTGAGTCTTCAGTATCTTCAGCAACTTACTGAGTCTTCAGTTACTTACTGAGTCTTCAGTTACTTAGTTACTTAATGAATCTTCAGTGTCTTCAGAATCTAACCTGATCTATATCTGCTGACTATACATGGTGCATATAATTTCCTGAACAATCTATACTGAAACCTGACTCAGTCTATCAAGATTATCCTGAACATGTCATACTCAGGGTTTTTGGGATCTAATCAAAACTTTCTTTATTAAATTCATCTCCCAACAATTTCCCCCTTTTTGATGATGCCAAAACCATCTTGTTACATTTAAGAAAACCTAACCTATCCTCAGGTTTCAGTTTATCTATTACAATCCAAAATGGCAATTCTCCCAACAATTTTAAAACATAAGGCATATCAAACATAAAAGACATGTAAAAAGATAATGAGATATTATCTTTGAGCATAAAGATAAAATTTTCATTGATGTAAGATGATGGTCCCGATTATAAGTGGAGAAAACCCAATTTTGCGTGTGCGGATGTAAAACATGACATGTGATGCATATAAAACAGGGGTGAGGGCAGAGTGATTCCAAATTTTTGCTTTTAAGAACATGTGTGTTGTTTTGCTTGTAATCGAATGCATATGACAAGTAAGAACATTAAGCAGTAAAGAACACACGATTTTATAGTGGTTCGGACAAAACCCGCCCTACATCCACTCTTCCCTTGCGGGGCACCAACTTAACCAACTTAACCTACTGGACTTAGTTTTATGTGTTAGTCCAACACCCAACAGATGTTTACCGAGTTCGCACTCAAACGGGACTTATCACCCTCACGGGATTGCCTACCCTCCCTTGCGGGATTGCTAGATGTTTACCAAGTTCACACTCACCTACAAACTTATCCTATCAAACTGATTTGGGTAAGGTTTGTTTGGTTTCCAACTAGTTTGAGATTTTCCCTTACATTTGTTTAGCCTCAATGCTAAGGATGGGAAAATCTCTCTAAGCTTAGGATATAGCATTTGTGCTTAGATATAGGGTAGAACACTCTTGAATATATGTGTGTATCTCTCGCTCTGTGTTCTATGGTGGGAATGCTTGAGTATGTAGAATCGGGAGCACAATTCCTTTCAACGTGCCTTGTGTTGACTGCCTTAGCCGTGCTACGATCAGGACATATTTCAGGACTCGCATCATCTGGCACACGACCTTGGCTGGGAACTGTTGGAACCCATATCTTCTTAGCTCAGTGGCATCGTTTGCTACATTCTCCACACTCTTCCACATTCATCCACACTTGATAATGAAGGAAGAACTTGTATTTATAGTGTGGATTTGAATGTTACCGTTGGAGAGAATCACATTCAAATCCATACTATTTTGTGTAGCTTTTCTGACTTTTTAGGGCTTGTCGTCTTCCTCTCATTGGTCCACGTCCATTTGAATCTACTTGGCTATATTCTTGATTTCTTCCGAGTCTCGGGATCTTGGGTTCATTCGAGCCTTGGGTTATCCGAGCTTATCCGAGCCTTCGGGTTATCGAGCTATCGAGCCTTGAGGTTATCCGAGCTATCGAGCCTTGAGTTATCGAGCCTCGGTGTTTTTCGATGACATACTCAATCTTGATTTCTTGATTCTATCCGAGTCTCGGGTTTCTTGATTGGCCGGAGACTTTTCTTGATGGACTTTGTGCGATAAGGCATACTAACACTCAGACTTCTTGAGTTGACTCTTTTGAATTCGGACATCATCGACCCTCAGTCACATTATTTCGAGCTATCGATTTCTTCTTTGCACGATCGATCGGCTCTCTGATCGATCATCATATCTTTAGTTCAAGATCTCGGGATAGCATCGGTCGAGACATCAAGGTTATCATATCGATCTCGATCGCGTCGATCTCGTCGATCTCTTTTGCTCATCTTCCGATCTCGCAACCTTCTCTTCCGACGGTTGGGTTTTTAGCTTTTCTTCACTTCCGATTTTGCCTGACTCATCGATTGACTCGGAACTCATCTAACTCATCTGATCTCGATCATTCTCGTCTGCAGCCTCGCCTGATCTTGATCTTCTTCTTCTGATTTTGTGAGTTTCCCCTCAATTTGTTCTTTCATTCCCCCTTAACTTGTTATCTGTAAAATAGCTTGAATAACACAAGTTAATAATGTTTTGGCATAAATTATCAAAACTAAAATATCCCAACATAAGATAAGAGTTACAGATTACAATGAAAATAAAAAACAAAAACAGAAGTACAAAGTCTTCAGTCTTCTTCCACTTCATCCTCTGGCATTTCCAGGTTGAACATCCCGTAGTATCTCTTCTTCAGTTCATCCCTTGCTTTGATGATATCAGGGTTGTTTCCTGTTAGGCCTAGCTGGTTGGCATACTGGGCTATTTCCTGAGAAATGGATGTTTCATTCACATAGCCATTCTCAAATCTAGGAGCTGGGTAAGTGTATGGACCAGGGGCTACTATCTGAGTGTTTCCTTCATCTGCCAAGTTGATCCAACTTTGCAGGTACTTAGGATAGAATGTCAGTAAGTACTCTATGAAGGCTTCATTCTTATCTGAGCTTGTCCCCCTCCATTCTCTTAAAATCTCATAATAGAACCAAAAGGTTCTCTTGATCTCCTCCCATGCATTATTGAACTGAATAGGCATCCACTTGTCAATGTGCGGCCATTTCTAAGTTTTTTCAGTACCCCTCCTTTTGTTCAAAAACTTTTTAAAACCACTTCTTCTTTTCTGCTCTTCTTCTTTCTTTTTCCTGATCAAAGGAACACCTGACACAGAAGCAGTAATCTTCTTCTCTTTTTCGATTTGAAGGGTTTTCAGAGTTTTCTTGGTATTGAAGACTTCTTTCTGAATTTCAGTTTCTTCTTTTTCAGCTTCTTCCTCAGATTCTTCAAAATCCATTATCAATTTCCTCTGAGTAGGCTTAGAAGCTTTAGCTCTTTTCTTCTATTCTTGCTCTACAAATGCAACAGCCTTTCTCTTATCAGGTCTGACTTGATCTTCACCGGCTATGCTTGTCTCAATCATCCTTCTATCACTCAGTTTCTCATAAATTACTTCTTGAACGGTTTGATCATTTATCTGAGTGAAGGTAGGTTTCTCAGCTTCTTTGAATTTTAGCTTCTCAGTGGCTTCAACTTCTTTTAAGGCATCAGCAATTTTCTTTCTCTCAGCTTCTTTCTGAGCCTTTCTCTCCAAGGTTTGTGCCAACAACTCACTTAATTTACCACCAGGCCTTTCCCCCTTTTTGGCACCATACCTTGGGAGTAGTTGAGTCAGTGCAGTATCCATATGGTATTGCTCTTTGCTTATACTTCGCACTTCCCCTGCCAACTGATCATGCTCATCTTCTAGCCTTCTCATGTAATTCTTGGCCATTGAGAATTCATCTGCGAGTGGAGCAAACTGCTTTGAGAACACTTCATGCATCATGTATGTCATCTTGGTCATGAGCAGGGAGCCCATTTCCTCAACAGTTGTCTTGATCATCTGATCATTCTTCTCAATCAGTTTATCTTCAAGGTAAGCAGTTCTGGTTTGATACCTTTACTCCATCTCTGCATTGAGCTCAGTTTTTACTACATCAATCTTTCCTTCCAAAGTAGTCATTTTATCTGCAAGAGTTGTTTGTAGTTGCAGCATGTCTGAAGATGAACTCAGATTTTCCAGCTTTTGAGATTGGCTTGCCAAGGTTTCTTCAATTTGAGTCATTTTCTCCACCATTGGCACCACCTTCTCCAATTTATCCAAGATAGGAATGAAATCAATTTCTGGAGGCACAACAATTGTCTCCAACTGAGCTGGTTGCTCCAATCGAGCCTCAGTCTGAAGAGTGCTAACTTCAGTCTCCATCTGACTTTCAGTCTCTTTTTCTTTCTCAGTATCTGTCTGAGGTTCCTTCTCCCCCTCAGATTGCTTTTTAGCATCACCTTCTTTATCTTGATCCTCATCTCCTTCTGGATTCATAGAACTGGAGGCATCAACATCAGCTTTCCTTTTCTCAGCCACCTTTCTCTTTACTAGCTCATCAAAGTCAGCAATTTTCATTCTGAGCTTGGTCTTCCTGAACCCAGAGAACTCTGTCAAAATAGCAGTCTCAGCATTCCACCAATCTTCTCCTCTGAAGGAGGCTATATTCAGCATCTCCGGAAGAGTCTGATTCAGTATGTAGACCTTGGTTCTGAGTCGGAAGAAAAGATCCTGAAGGTCAGGATATGCGCTCAACTCAGGGTACCTATCAAGAATGAATCGTTCCCCCTTGCTGCGCCATTCAGTTTCTTCTGCCTCTCCTTTCATCAGCTTTGGGCTTTCAGGAGCAGTTGGTTCAGAGTGTACAAGTTCTGGTGCTGATGGATCAAGAAAAGGTTCATTCAGGAGCGCATCCAAATTCAGCAATTCCTGAGGTTCAGATTGATCTGAAGCCTGAGCTGGTCTCTCTTCAGTAGAGATCTGAGGTCCCTTGAAGATTTCCTGAGAAATTTTATCTGAGCTCAGAGAGGTTTCAAGCACCTCAGAGAAAACATGTTCCTCAGTTTCTTGTTCTTACACATTCTTCACCACCTGAGCAAGAACCTGAAGTGGAGATTTCAACCCTTGCTATCCTTCAGGTTGAATTTCTTCAGATTCACTGACCTCCTTCTCAGCAATAGATTGAAGCTTTCTGCGCTTACGAGCCAGTGATTTCTTCTTCAGTTTTTCTCCCTTCTCCCTTTTAACTTGCATCAAGGCTTTCCCCCTAGCTTGTTTGGCTTCTTCAGTAGTCTCTTCTTCAGCAGTCTCCTCCTGAGACTTAGATATTTTCACTTTCTTTCTCAAAGTCTTCTTTGTTGGTGGTTTGAACATGACTTTTGACTTTGGAAAGGAAGTGGTATTGGCAAAGATGTCCTCCTCTTCTCTGCACATTTCCAAGATAAATGCAATCTTGGTTGCATGTAGAATCTTTCCTTTTACAACCACTGAGCCATTCACCTTCTGAATCTGTTTGGCTTGATCACTCACCACTTTGATCAAATAGTGCAGCCAGTTGAATGCCGTGGAAGGTGAATCTTCAATCGCCGCCATTAGCCTTAACTTAGGCGTGCTTATCTGTTCAAAGCTACCAGATCTACTCATAATGCATTTGCTTACAATATCCAATAATACTTGATATTTAGGCTTCAAATGCCTCTTATTCAGAGTAGCTTCAAACTTTACTGGATGCTCAGTAATTTTATCCAGATATTCTTGTTCCCTACCCATCATATATACCGTAGGGTCTTCACCTCTATCACTTAACTCATATATGGCATTTAGATTCTTAGGAATAATATATAATTCCCTAACAAAATCCACATATTTTGAACCATGCTCTAGATGCGAGACTGTAATCTGGGATTCTATGCAATTCTCATCATCTAACTTCAGATTAGAGATAAACTCAATTACCTCTTTTGCATATTCGGCCTCTTGTTGATTCTCGACTAGGCATGTAAGCTTTGCCAAACGAATCATATGCAACGCTTCCTCCTCGTGAGTTGCATTGGATGAGCTTTCTAGAGAAACGACATATTCATACCAAGGTTTATTAGAAATGGCGAGTTTGTCGTATACAAAAAGTGTCATTTTTGGAGAATTTTTGGTAAAGGGTTTTGAGATAGTTAAAAAATTTCTGGGCAATCGAGGGTTTCGAAGCAGAGTGTTGGTGAAGATGAAGGCTTTTTCGAATAGGGCATTGAAAGAAATTTTCCAATGGATATAGGATTTTGATTCATGGAAAATCGCGTAGATGAAGAAATCGACGGTCGAGATTAAAAACCGACTAAATCGGGTATATGAAAGGACGATTTCGTAAATACTAAGCCTCCAATTTATCCCTATTGTTGATTAATGAACAGTGCATTTAATTACTGTTCCTGCAGACCATTGACTTTCTTCGTTGATTTCAAAGGTCCCGCCCAATTATTCCTTCAGGTGTTTTGTCATTTATTGCCACTGATTACTGAGATTCAGTTAGACAATAAATCTGTTGCATGAGTCAATACTTCTTCAGACTAATTTTCTCCATCAGTCTTACTGAGTTTTGACCTTGATAAAATGTCAGTATAATACTGAGTACTGATCTTCATAAAATGTCAGTATAATACTGAGTACTGATCTTCAGGATAACTGAGTTTCCCAAGACTCAGTGTTCAGTACTCTCAATTTTATCCTGAGTTTTTCAGTAAAAACCTGAGAAAACTTCATGCATCTGAAAACCTTCAATTTTTCAGATTAGCTTTATTCACCTAGATCCAACATACCTAATTCAACTGATAGTTCCTGAAATCTTGATTCAGCCAAAGGTTTAGTCAAGATATCAGCTCTCTGTTTATCAGTATGAATTTTCTCCATTCTGATGTCTTTCTTCTCAACATGATCTCTGATGAAGTGATGTCTGATATCAACATGCTTACATATGGTGTGCAATACAGGATTTTATGTAATAGCAATTGCACTATTATTATCACAAAATATAGGTACTTCATTGACTATAATCTTATAATCCCTCAATTGTTGTCTGGGCCAAAGAATTTGTGCACAACAGCTTCATGTAGCCATGTATTCAGCTTCAGTAGTACTGGTTGCTACTGAGGTTTGTTTCTTTAAAAACCATGATATCAGTTTACTTCCAAGAAATTGACAAGTTCCTATGGTAGACTTCCTGTCAATTCTACATCCTCCATAATCAGCATCTGAATAACCAGTTAATTCAAGGTTATCATCAGCTGGATACCATAATCCTCTATTCACAGTACCTTTAAGATATTTCAGAATCTTTTTGGCAGCCTCCATGTGACTAGCCTTAGGATTAGCTTGGTATCTTGCACATATCCCAACAGCAAATGTTATATCAGGCCTACTTGCTGTGAGATATAGCGATGATCCAATGATCCTCTATAATCGGTGTGATTTCTTGATTTGCCTTGAGATCGAGGATCCATCTTATAGTTAGTATTCATAGGAATTCTAAGCGCATTGCAATCTGTACACCATACTTTGCAATCGGATCTACGGTGTATTTTGCATGATTGATGAAAATTCCTTCCTTAGTTTGTTTTCACGAAGTCCAAGAAAGAAATTCATCTCCCCATCATTGACATCTCAAACTTTCCTTTCATCAGGGTAGAAAACTTTTCACACAACTGATGATTTGGAGATCCAAATATGATATCATCTACATAAATATGAACAAGATGTCTTTCCCATCTTCTATCTGAGCAGTCATATCAACAGTTCCTTTGATAAAACCATGGTCGATGAAGAAACCGAGAAAGGGTATCATACCATGCTTGGGGTGCTTGCTTAAGACCATACAAGGCTTTCCGAGCACGTAAATTTGGTCATTATGCGAAACCGGGGAGGTTGTTCCACATAAACCTCTTCCTTAAGCACACCATTCAGAAATGCACTTTTCACATCCATCGATAGGTGTGAATTTCATGTGGCAAACATATGCAAGAAACAATCGATGGCTTCTAGTCTTGCAACAGTGCAAAGGTTTCATCATAATCCAAGCCTTCTTCTTGGGAATAACCTTGTGCAACTAGCCTTGCCTTGTTTCTCACAATGTTGTTGTTTTCGACTCTCTTATTCTTGAACACCCACTTAGTTCCAATCACATTGTGCCTCTTAGGTTCATCCACTAGCTCCCAAACTTCATTCCTTGAGAACCCGATTGACTCTTCTTGCATAGCGATAATCCAAAATGAATCTTGTAGAGCTTCTTCAATCTCGATGAGGTTCTTTTTTCGGATAGGAAGCGGTGCAGAACAAAGCACTTTCTCCATGGAACCTTCTTGTTTTGACACCATCGATAGATCACCCCACAATCGACTTGTAGGATGACTATCCAACCATTTTCTCTGGATGTTTCCCTTCAAGAGTATCCTCAACATCGAAATGTTAGGTTCGGGTAGTTCATTAAATTCGGGGAACAATGTAAAAAAGGAGAAAGAGAATCATCTTCCTCAGGAGAAATTCCATTCAGAACATTGTCAGAGACATTTGTTCCCCATTGGTTGATAGATTCATAGATTGCCTCAGCTGTGACCACATCTTCATCGGCATTACATACCTGAGTCTGAACTAGTGTATGTTCAGATTGGTCAGCTTCAGTGTGTTGGCTTTCCTTTAGTGGAGAATTTCCATCCTGAGTCTCACCATCCCGAGTTTTTCCATCACGAACTTCTTTTATCGAGTCCGATTCACTCCATTCATAGAAATTGGTGACTTCTTCTTTTTCGTGTTCGAGAGGATGTTTTATCATTCTTTTTCAGGCTAAGTCTGGTGATTCTCTTGATCAGTTCTCCTGAGTCATGTTCATGTTTCTTCTGAATACAAGTAGATTCATCAAAAACAACATGAGGTATTTCTTCCACAATAAGAGTCCTACAGTTGTAAACTCTGAAGGCTTTTTCTTGACTTGAGAATATCCTAAGAATATCCCTTCATCGACTTTGCTATCAAAAGTTTTCAACCCGATCTTTACCATTATTGTGTATGAAACACTTGCAACCAAACACACGAAAAGAAAAAAACAAGAGGTTTCCTTTCATTCCCAAAACTCATATGGAGTTTTTCCTTGGTTCTTAGTCGGCATGGATGCATTACGAGAGTAGCATGCGGTGTTGATAACTTCAAATTTCAAAATCTCTTAGGAATATCGGCCTTCAAAGAATCATTGTCCTTGCAGCTTCTTTTCGAGTCCTATTTCTTCTTTCAAAGAACACCATTATTCTTGTGGGGTCCTTGCGGTGATGTTCCATGAGCTATTCCATTTCTTTGCACAATAATCATATATGATATGATTGATAAACTCAATTCCTTTATCTAATCTGATTTTGACCACACTCAGATTCTTTTCAGTACTGAGCCTTTTCAAGAGTTCAGCGATTCTATCTCGAGTCTCTTTCTTCTTGAGTAAGAATATGACCCATGTGTATCTAGAGTAGTCATCAACTACCACAAGTGTGAATTTTTACGCCATTAGTGCTCACAGTGTTCTTGGACCAAAGAGATCCATATGTGTAAGGTTGTAGTATTCTATCAAGAGAAACATCTACTTTGCTTTTGAAAAGATGCTCGATTTGTTTTCCTTTTCGACAAGCATCACATACATGATCTTTCTTGAACACTTCATTGGGTAACCCCCCTTACAAGTGCTAATCTTGCAAGTTTGTTCGGGGTTTTGAAGTTTAAGTGATTGATCTTTTGTGCCACAACCAACTCGGGTATCGATTTGGAACTTTTTGCAACCAAACATGTATCTTTAGGAGTTGAACTCCATCGAAGAAGATACACATTTCCTTTTCTAGTATCGGTCAATAAAATTTTACGTGAAGTATTGTATTTTTACATAACATAAGTTCTTTGAGAACTCAAACATGAATCCTTTGTCACAGAATTGGTGATAGAAAGCAAGTTATGCTTTAGACCGGACACATATGAAACACCATGGATATGAACAGAGTCAACTTCAAGAGTTCCATATCCTTGGGTTTGTCCTTTGGAATTGTCTCCAAATGTGATCTTAGGGCCTTTTTTTGCTCAACATAGTCGGTGATTAGTTGCTTATATCATGTCATATGTCTTGAACATCCTTTGTCGAGATACCATATCTTGCATTTGCCAATTCATTTCCACTCATCAGTCTATGTTGTTTTCATTTATTTCAGTGCCCTTTTCCTTTTTCGAAAAAAGCGGTCAGTTCTTAAGTACCCATTTGGTGTAGGGTCCTACCGGGTTAAGTTTGTACCTTTTGGAACCAAATCGCCCTAACAACTCTAATTACTTTAGAGTGGGTGATTTGTCTCCCATAAACATCTACATACACATTCACCACCCTAGGTGCCTTGGCAATATCACGTGTATGAGTTCCTTTTAGCATGAACATGAGCCTTAGAGTTCTTCTTGGGTTCAGCCTTTTGTTCAAGTGCCTTGACTTTTGTGCACGGTGGTCTCTGTCTCACGACTTAGGTTAGAAACCTTTACCCTTAGGCAAGTGGGGTTTAGGTTACTGTCTTGAAATTGTGGTCTTTTCGATGTCGAGGACTTGGTCTTTTCGGTTGAGAATATCTCTCACTGAGTGTTTTCTCTTGAAAATTCCTCGATGGTTGATCTGAGATCTCTTGAGGTTGGTATTCTTAGCTTTGAGGCTTTGAAATCTTGGGCACGAAAATTTCCTACCGAGTGTTCGGGTTTTCTAGCCTTTTCCTGAGGTTTGGGCTTTCTTCCCTGAACCTTCAGTTTTTCTGAAACCATAGGTCCTTTACCCTTGTCTAAAACTCTGGGTTGTTCTTCAGTAACAAGTGTTGGGATATTTTAGTTTTGATGATTTGTGCCAAAACATTATCAACTTGTGTTTTTGAAGCTAACTTACAGATAACAAGTTGAGGGGGAACGAGAGAACAAATTGAGGGGGAACTCACGAAATCAGACTTAGATGATCAAGATCAGACAAGGATGCAGACGAGACTGATCGAGATCAGATGAGTAAGATGAGTTCCGGAGTTAACTGATGAGCTGAGCAAAATCAGAAGAGAAGAAAAGCTTAAGCCCGGTGATCGAAGATCGATGACCGGATATTTGATCGATAACCGAAGCAGACCTAATCGGATGATCGGAAGAGCGCATAAGCTAATCGAAAGAAACCGACCGGAAGATTTAGAAGAAGGTTGCGATCGGAAGAGGAGCAGATGAGACTGATCGAGATCAGACGTGATCGAGATCAGATATGAAGATGAGCAGATGATCAAGATCAGACGTGATTGAGATCAGATGTGCTAAACTGATATGCTAACCTGATGTACTAATCTAATGCAGATAAACCGATATATGCCGACTGATCTTATCGATCGATCATGAGCCGATCGATCAAAGAGAAGAAATCGATATCGAAACCGAAATCTGCGATACGGATCGGGAGAAGTCATCAAGAGAAGTCATCTGAAGCCATATTCATCGGAGAATCCTTAACGGCGATGATCGTTAGCTCGAAAGTGCTTAGTGACCGAGGGTCGGGATGTCCGAATTGAAGAAAATTTGAACTCAAGAAGTTCTCGAAAGTGTCAAGATATCGATCGATACAAGGTCCGCCAAGAGAAGTCTGTTGAATCAAGAATCCGAGTCCAAGGAAGCCCGAGTTTGAAGAAGTCGAGGATCGAGACAATCTCAAGAATATAAATTAGATTCAAATGGCGTGGACCAATGAGAGGAAGACAACCACTGGAAAAGTCAAAAAGTTCTGAGAATAGTATGGATTTGAATGTAACTCCTTTCAACGGTAACATTCAAATCCACACTATAAATACAAGTTCTTCCCTCATTATCAGGGTGGAAAAATGCGTGAAACATCCATCAAGCCAAATCATCAAGCATTCCCACCCTAGAACACAAGTCTGTAGATATACAAATATGTTCAAAAGTGTTCTACCCAAGATTTAAGAACAAATGCTATATCCTAAGCTTAGAGAGATTTTCCCATCCTTAGCATTGAGGCTAAACAAATGTAAGGGAAAATCTCAACCTAGTTGGAAACCAAACAATCTTATACCCAAACCCAAGAGTTGGTTAAGTTTGTAGGTGAGTGTGAACTCGGTAAACATCTAGCAATCCCGAAAGGGAGGCTAGGCAATCCAGTGAGGGTGATAAGTCCCGTTTGAGTGTGAACTCGGTAAACATATGTTGGGAGTTGGACTAACACGTTAAAATAAGTCCAGTTGGTTAAGAAGGTACCCCTGATGAAAGGGAAGAGTGGATGTAGGAGTTGGACTCCGAACCACTATAAAATCGTGTGTTCTTTATTGCTTTATGTTCTTACTTTCCATATGCATTTGATTATAAGCAAAACAACACACATGAGCTTTAAAAGTGCAAAAATATGTAATCACTCTGCCCTCACTCCTGTTTTATATGCATCGAACTGAAATGTTTGCTTCCGCACGCGCAAAATGGGTTTTTCCACCGGGACAATCAATTGGTATCAGAGCAGGTGCTCAAAAGATTACTTTTTTCAATGTGATCGCCTGAGCAGATCTTTTTTTTTTAAACCTGTCTCTGATCTGATACCAACAAGTGGTATCAGAGCGGGTAGTTCAACAGATCACTATTTTCAAAGTGATCGCCTGAACTGGTCTTTTTAAAACAAAAAACCCAATCTCTGTAAATGCATATATTCTAATGTTTTGGCGTCATTATCAAAAAGGGGGAAATTGTTGGGATATTTTAGTTTTGATGATTTGTGCCAAAACATTATCAACTTATGTTTTTGAAGCTAACTTACAGATAACAAGTTGAGGGGGAACGAGAGAACAAATTGAGGGGGAACTCACGAAATCAGACGTAGATGATCGAGATCGACGAGGTCATATGATTTAGACCGATCGAGATCGGATGAGTAAGATGAGTTCCGGAGTTAACTGATGAGCTGAGCAAAATCGTAAGAGAAGAAAAAGCTAAAGCCGGTGATCGAAGATCGGATGACCGGATAACCGATCGGATAACCGTAATGGACTGATCGGATGATCGGAAGAAGCGCATAAGCCGATCGTAAAGAAACCGACCAGAAGATCGAGAAGAGAAGGTTGCAGATCGGAAGAGGAGCAGATGAGATCGACGAGATCGACGTGATCGAGATCGATATGAAGATGAGCAGATGATCAAGATCGACGCGTGATTGAGATCGGATGTGCTAAACCGATATGCTTAACTCGATGTACTAATCGATGCGAGATAAACCGATATGTCGACTGATCTATATCGATCGATCATGTGAGCCGATCGGATCAAGCGAGAAGAAATCGATATCGAAACCGTAAATCAAGATACGGATCGGAAAGAAGTCATGAAGAAGAGAAGTCATTTGAAGCCATATTCACCGAGAATCGAACGGCTAGCGATGATCGGTTATTGAAGTGCTAGTGACACGAGGGTCGGGATGTCTGAACCAGAAGAGTGAACTCGAGCTTCGAGTGTCAAGATGCCCGATCGAGACAAGGTCCGGCCAAGAGAAGTCCACAATCAAGAATCCCGAGTCCAAGGAAGCCCGAGTTTGAAGAAGCCGAGGATCGAGACAATCTCAAGAATATAAATCATTAGATTCAAATTGGCGTGGACCAATGAGAGGAAGACAACCACTGGAAAAGCCGCAAAAAGTTATGAGAATAGTATGGATTTGAATGTAACTCCTTCCAACGGTAACATTCAAATCCACACTATAAATACAAGTTCTTCCTCATTATCGTGGGGTGGAAAAATGCGTGAAACATCCATCAAGCCAAATCATCAAGCATTCCCACCCTAGAACACAAGTCTGTAGATATACAAATATGTTCAAAAGTGTTCTACCCTAGATCTAAGCACAAATGCTATATCCTAAGCTTAGAGAGATTTTCCCATCCTTAGCATTGGGGCTAAACAAATGTAAGGGAAAATCTCAACCTAGTTGGAAACCAAACAATCTTATACCCAAACCCAAGAGTTGGTTAAGTTTGTAGGTGAGTGTGAACTCGGTAAACATCTAGCAATCCCGAAAGGGAGGGTAGGCAATCCCGTGAGGGTGATAAGTCCCGTTTGAGTGTGAAATCGGTAAACATCTGTTGGGTGTTGGACTAACACGTTAAACTAAGTCCAGTTGGTTAAGAAGGTGCCCCTGATGAAAGGGAAGAGTGGATGTAGGAGTTGGACTCCTAACCACTATAAAATCGTGTGTTCTTTATTGCTTTATGTTCTTACTTTCCATATGCATTTGATTATAAGCAAAACAACACACATGAGCTTTAAAAGTGCAAAAATCTGTAATCACTCTGCCCTCACTTTTGCTTTTTATATGCATCGAATCGAAATGTTTGCTTCAAGACGCATAAAATGGGTTTTTCCACGGGACAATCAACAAGATTAGATGCCATTTGGTTTAACAAAAGGCGGTTTTTGGTGCTACTAGAAGCAAAGATTTGAAGACCTTGTGAGGTTCCCCTGGATTATATCAATCCGGCCTTTATAGTTCTTGTGTCTTTGATAACTCAATTTCATCTATCACTTTAGATGCGAGAATTCAATAGAGTTAACTTTCTCTCTGCAAGACTATCCTCACATTTCTTTAGAGTCTCATGCTTCTCAAAGAGGTCATTGAACTCAGTTCTCATAAGTCGAATCTCTTTAGTGGATTTCTCTAATTTTCCATTCAGGATCTCTATCACCTTCTTTTTTTCGAGAGTTATACTTTGAGAACATCCGATTCATCGATAGTTCCCATCAATTGAGAAGTGATCTCAAAGCATTTTTTTAGAGTCTTTCCACTTGATTCTCGTGATCAGTTCCTTGTTCTACTCTTGAGTTTGATGGCGATTCTTGTAACACGTAATAGTCCTTCATAAGATTCTCAAATGAATCCATCAGTCAAAGTTATTTTGTTTCTGAGTTGAACTTGAGAACTCATGTGCTTGTGTAGGAGAAACAACAGAGATAGAAGAATTTACCTCCTCCACAGTCATAAGACAGATATCATCACTGTCACTATCTGAGAAAATCTCATTTGAGGAACTGGAACCTTCTTCAGAATGTTCTTCTTCCTCAGCAATCATAGCTTTCTTGCTGGAGAACTTTTTGCCTCTCTTGGCTTGTCTTTCCTTTCTTTCTTTTTAGCTTTTCATTTCGGGGGCGGTCATATTGGAAGTGACCTTTCTTTTGACAGTTGTAGCATCTGTTGGCATCATCATCCTGATCACTTTCCTCCTTGGTTTTGGAGTCCTTCTTTTTGGATGAGGATCCTTCAGCTTTGTGGTCCTTCCTTTTCTCAGTGTATCTGTCCTCAGCTTCTGAGTTTCTCTTGTACCTGTGATTCCTGTAATACTTCTTATATTTCCCATATCTGCTATTGAGTCTTTCAAACCTCCTTGCCATCAGTACTAGCTTATCCTCCTGCTCATCCCGATTTTTGGCAAGTGAGTTCTTAGACTCTCTAGACTTACAGGATTTCTCTTTGGCTTTGAAAGCCACATTCTTGCTAGATGAAGAATCATCTTTCTTTGCCGATTTCTTAGTTTTCTTGTCAATCACAAACTCATAAGCTTTTCGATTCGGAGAAACTTGTTGATATGGCATGGAATCAATATTTTTGGTGTTTTCAATCACCACAGCATGTATATCTCATTTCTTGGATAATCCTCTAAGAATTTTCAGTGCCACTTCTCTCTGTGGGTATCTTTTCTCAAGTGCACTCAGATCATTCATGATGCTAGTGAATCTGACCTCAAGTTTGTCAATGGATTCACCATCTTCCATTTCAAAGCTATCAAACTTTCCAATAGCAAATGAAAGTTTGTTTTCCTTAATATGATATGTGCCTTGACACATAAATGACAAGTGTGTCCCATATTTCTTTTTTGCGGTTTCACGGTGAGAAATCATCCCCATAACACCATCATCAATAGTGTTATGCAAAGTATCTTTAGCAATGTAGTCAGATTGACTAACTTTCTCTCATCGAGGAGTAAGTTGATCATCGTGCTTTGGAAATTCATCTCGGGATCATTCCTCTCGAAGATCGGTGATTAGGATTCACAACGATAAATTTGAATGGTCCTTCGAAACCACTCTCCACATTCTTTCATGTTTTGAATCTGAGATGAGCTGCATTCTCAATCTCCATAGGTCATAGCTCTCAACAGAGAACATAGGAAGTTTCTTAGAAGGCATGATGATCGAGCCTTGTAAGATATCGACCAAAGCAGATCTATTCAATTAGACCACCAAAGTCTTTCAACCAAAATAGACTATGGCAACCAAAGCAAGTGGTCAAAATGAACCACTGCTCTGATACCACTTGTCGGTCCCGGTGCTAACGAGTCTCATACGTGTATGGGGTGGAATACACGTGTTTGGTGATTTTTAAAACTTTTCTTTCACTGAGATCAGATGGGTCGGGGTTATCCTCGATGATTTTTTTACGAGAAGCCACAGTTGCTTACGAGTCAAAGTCTCTTCGAGACAATGATCTCGAAGTCGTTGGATCGAGATAATTATCTTCTTGAACCCTCGGTAGAGTTAGTTCGATTTGGTAATTATCTGTTTCTAGCTTTCTCAAGTGTCTTGGAATGGTTGGCCCTAAGTTTATACTCGTTTTAGCTTTGCTGAAAATCTTCCCTTTAATAAAATAGTGATTAAGGCTGTGATCAATTGATGCAAGTTCAGTCGATTGGTTCCAACTGAATATCAGTGAACAATGCTTTCAGTGAAAAATATGCAATAGTTAATAATGCAGTACAGAAAGCAAAACAACACAGCAATTATAGTGGTTCAGAGACTCAAGCTCCTACGTCCACTCTCTCTAATCTTCAGAGAAATTCCTTAACCACTTCCTAAAGCTTTCTAGCTAACTCACTGTAGCTTACTCACTTTTCTACTTTGAGTTTTCTGGCTGACTCACTGCAGCTTACTAACTCAAACACACACAAGTGTTCAGACTACCACAAGTAGCTTACTAACTTCTTCTCTAGAGTTTTCTGGCTAAGTCACTGTAGCTTACTAACTCTTTACAACTCCAACTCACCAACAAAACACACACAAACTACCTCAACAAAGGGTTTGGGTTTTGGGTTGGTTTCCAACTAGGATGAGATATCCTTTACAATAAGATCAAATGCAAAGGCTAGGATATCTCTTCTAAGCTTTGGATATATCTATCACTCTAGGCTTAGAATAGTGAGCTCTCTTCAATGTGAAACATTTGGGAAATTCTAGGGTTTTCGAGTGCTTCAATTTGCAATAATACGAATGAGCTCTTGAGTTGCTTTGAAATTTCCCGTAACCTCTCAATGTAAAGGGTCACTAGTATTTATAGGCAACTTCACCAAGGTCACTCTTGAAAAACTATCCATTGGAAGAGATAGCTTCATGAGTTTCCTCTTATGGTGTTTGATGAACGGTTATATTTAGGGTTTGAATACTCCCTTGCATGTTTTAGGAAATATGCAGTCATGTAGTCAATCACTAATTTTTGCAGTCTGGAACATAGTACTACCGACATGATTCAGGGTCCTGTCGCTTTCAGTGTCAGTAAAGTACAGTGTTGTATTCCTCTGATTGGTTCTTGTCTTCAGTGAATGTAGACAAACAAAATGGCTCTTTTTGGTCAATCTCTCTGAGTGAGACAACCTTAAACAACACTTAGACTTAGTTCATTTTGTCTGCATATGAATATTTTGGGCAATATCTACTTTTCTGAATATTCGCGTTTTTCTCAGTTTCGTAGTCTTCAGATAGATATTATTCAGTGCCTCTGAACATTCAGGGTTATCTTGAGTATTCACGTATCTTCTTGAGTCTTGATAACTCTTGGGTCTTGATTATCTTACGAGTCTTGATGACATCTTGAGTCTTGATGTCTTGATGACATCTTGAGTCTTGATGTCTTCATTTACTTCTTGAGTCTTGATATCTTGATGACATATCTTGAGTCTTGATGTCTTGACAACTTCTTGAGTCTTGATTACTTCTTGAGTCTTGATTTACTTAGTTACATCTTGAATCTTGATGTCTTGAGAATCTAACCCCGATCTATATCACGTTGACTATACATGGTGCGAATAATTTCTTGAACAATCTATCTTTGAAACACATTTCGATCTATCAAGATTATCTGAACATGTCATACTCGGGGTCTTTGGGATCTAATCAAAACTTTCTTTATTAAATTCATCTCCCAACATTACCTATTGGTTTCTTTACATCCTTTACAACGGAAGGATGGGATATTTAGCATGGAATAATTGATTTCAGATTATACTATATCTCCCGTAATCTACAGAGTCTTACATTACAACATTTGGAGAATTCCTTCTCAAATTATTATTGATCATGAGAATAATGTTATTAATAATAAGAATTATCTCAAAATTCTTAAGAAAAGGATTAGAGTTTTGGAAGTATGGATTCCATGGCTTGAAGCTTCACTAAGAGGAAATCAAGGAAGAAATGTTTATCCAACTCATCGTCCAAGAATTGGCTAATTTCATTTGAGTCTCTTAAACTCCTAAAAAGCAAGCTTCATTATTGGCGATTTAGTGAAGATTTGGACTTAGCACATTCCAGCAAGATGTGTCTATAGTATCAGACAAAATCAAATTTCGTCATTGCTTACGATAGCAGACAAAGAACTGTTCCTGAATAGTAATTACTATTCATACTTTTTACTTTTTAGCTTTTGTTGTTTTATTTTTTCCGCACTGTTTATTTTTTATTTTGGAATCCGGGGTTTCATGTCCGGCTCTTTCATCTATAAATAGGTTTAATTTTTTATTTGAGAGATACGCTTGAGTTTAGACTCGCCCTCTCTTTTTTCTCTCTCTACCCCTCTCTTGTGTGCAACCCTTGTAGCCTTGTAATAAATTTGTTTATAAGTTTGTTTATGGTAAAGGCTCATTAAGGTATAATTGTTGTTATTTTATTATTATATTTATATTTCTGATGATCGCCGCCTCTATGGACGGCTAGAATACTTGTATTGAATCATGGCCTAACTTAAATATACTCTACTATCATGTGCATTTGGAATTATATTCCTATAATGATCTGTAATTTGATATATCAAAGGTAGAGTTGGTTTAACCAGTAGGTTTGAGCTTTCCAGTGATATTAATGAGTTAACTATGTGGGCTAGCCCTTGTTGCCATTATGCCGATGAATAGGCGCAGGCGTTTTCTGGGCGTAAAAGCTTTTTTCAGGTTAACTCATGGACTATGGAATTTCTCAGTAATCTCCTATTTGTGTTTGTAAAAGATCCACAGGATACTATTGATATAGATCTTTGCACGATCCTTGTAAAAATATTGAAATCATCTTTTGAGAATGATTTAAAATACCAAATTCTAAACTTATCCCATTTTGGATTATTAAACTCATCATTAATATGAGCTCTAATAGAAGAACCTTTAGAAAAATCTAAAAAGTTTGTAAAATCCATAAAATTATATTTTAAAGTTACAATCCGAAATTATTTCGGGATCAAATTCATCTTTGTGGATTATATTGTTTTCATTAATAATAATTTTCTCATTGTTATAATTATTATTTTTACAATGAGTATTTTCTCAATAAGAGGAAGTAGAAGCTCTAGATTCTGAGGGAAATTTTACTTCATAATCCAAAGGAGATATAAAAGAATGACTAGACATTGATCTAGTATAAGAAGTCGGATGTCTTCTTTGATTATTTTGAAAACCAATATTAATAATATCATCATTACTTTGAGTAATGTGTTTAAAATCACTATTTATAATAGGATTTTTAGGAACAGATTGTTCTATTATCCAATTTTCAGGAAAAATAATTTCTTCCCACTTAATGGATCTTCTGGTAGTAAAATTTGATTTTCCAAAATTACTTTCTATAAGAATAGTCTCATTATTATATTTCTCAATTCTTTTACACATAGGATTGAGTGTAAATAAAGGCTTATAATAAATACGATAACAGATACACATAACCTCTGTACCTGGTATGTAATTATAACCATGAGTTTTAACATTTAATGTTAAGGCTTCTAGAATATTACTATCAGATAAAGATAGAGATAAATTAGGATATGCGTCAAAATATTGAATTATGGCCTGACTTAAATATACTCTACTATCATGTGCATTTGGAATTATATTCCTATAATGATCTGTAATTTGATATATTAAAGGTAGAGTTGGTTTAACTAGTAGGTTTGAGCTTTCCAGTGATATTCATGAGTTAACTATGTGGGCTAGCTCTTGTTGCCATTATGCCATATATATATATATATATATATATATATATTTTTTTTTTTTTTTTTTTTTTTTTCATCTCTCTACTTTTTTTTTCATCTGTTAAAACTTAATCAAGAATGGGAAATTTTCGATTTAGATATTAATTTGCGAATTTGGCTTAATTTTAACTTGCTCTACTTTCAATTTCTGGTGGATATAACTAATCGTTTAAATAGTTTAACTCGATGGTTAATTGCGTGCACTAATAATTTGAATCCACTAGAAATTTTAGATATTTCGTGAGTCAGTCTTGCATAAAAAATATTTCATTGTGCATGTTGATCAATTTAATTCGGATGATTTTTTACTTGTAAATATGAGCTTGCTATGGTAATGTGGATTTATAAAATGAAGAACATAGATCGATTATGTGATTTAGGCCCAGCTTGCTTTTAACTTCCTTCTTATAATATAGAGTGGTTTTTCCTTCTTTCTTAAATCAATAGCCTAAATTATAATCCTTGCATTATTAAAAAAAACTCATTAATTTGATGATAAGATAATAATTTATTATATTTAAAGGTTCTAAATCCCCATCTATTCAACGAACACGAATTTATGTATGAAATTTTGTTTTAGGGACAATCTCTTTTTTTCCCAATATTGATAGATCAAATTCTTTTTAGTCTATTACCCTTGATAAAAAAAAAAAATCTTTTTTGCTCTTTTATGATAAATTTACCCTTACTAAAAAATCGTGTATGGATCGCATATAGATAAATATGTCATAAAAGAACAAAAAGAAGTTTAAACTATCAATATAAGACATATTTGCGAATTTTGTGTTGGGACATCATATTATTTGCTTTCTTTTATATATATTACCTTCACAAGTGATGAATAAGAATACATGCAGGCACAGAATCGGAACGAGAGGGCATTGCCTAACTATGAGGTGCATGACTTCTCTAACATTGAAAAAAAATTTAAAAAAAATCCTTATATTGATAGTTCAAAATTCTCTTTTTTTTTTCCTATACTCTTGATAAAAAAAAAATCTCTTTTATGACATATTTATCCTTATTAAAAATTTGAGTATGGATCACACATGAGGGTTGCGCGTATAGGTTGCATGGGCATTCTTAGCGACCTAATGGGGGGATAGATCGATGTACTTGCTGAAGAAGGGTAAATATGTCATATTTAGGGCAAAAAATATTTTTAATCCAAGGTAGAGCAAAAACAAAAAAGTTTAAACTACCCATAAAAGGGTATTTTTGTCAATTTCGTGTTTCTGCTATATACATATATTAGGTTCACAAGATATGAACGAGAATACATGCATGCAGGCACAAAATCGGATTACCGAGAGGGCATTGACTAACTATGTGGCGCATGACTTCTCATACATGGGCCCAATTGTTAATCACGAACCTCCGGGCTACGACCCATTCACCATTGCCTATGAAAATCGCCCCATCTTCGACCCACATATTGAGGATATCATTACCGCGGGTTACGAACCACCCTTCGACCCAATTGTTGCCGACATGATGCCTGCTGCTGCCGATGATGCGGTGCCGCCAATTGCTTATCAAACTGCGCCACGACTGCCCGCGAATCCCAATGAAGAGGCTGCGGCGCCCCCGTTTTTGTTCATTCCGACGCCCCGTGCGCCTCCTCCTCTTACGGGTCTCAGATTCCACAAGCCCACTCCTTTTTCCCAGGACTACTCGCCGTCGTGGCTCCCGCTAATGCGTATACGGTACTCAAACAGTATTAGTTTGGTATAGGAACAGTATCATTTAATCGCGTTGCTGATTGGACTTGTAAGAATAGCTAGTAGAATGTGCTGGTGATGGTTAATGATCAGCTGTGGATAGTACAAATATGCATGAGATGTGCATGCATTTGAGTTCGTTGAGTTCGATACATGCAATTACTTTTAATTGAATTCCTCTGCTTCTTTGATCTGAACTAAATCGTGTTACTCCTTTCGTCTTAAAGTTATTTGTCTCTTTGCTTTTGACACGAGTTTTAATGTGAGAGTTGTTAATTAATATTTAAAGTGATAAAGTGATTTAATTAATTGGGGAGACTTTAGCGACGAATTTTTGAAATTCATCGTCAAATCCAATTCTATAAATACTGCCCCAGTCTGCCCATATGTTTGATCAATCAAATCAAAAAGCAACACAAAAGAGACAACTTCATCTGTATTCTTCGATATAATGGTAATTTTTTAATGTTTTTTTCGTTTATTTATTTATAATTTAATTAATATATAAATTTCATATTTTATTTAAATGAATGCTGAAGGTGGTAATAACGTCCCAGCTTCATCTCGGGCGCCTATTCCTCGTTTGCCTATCAATATCATCAATGGAGAGTAAGTGTTTTTTTTAAATTATATAATTAATTAATTTAACATTAATTATTAATTATGTATTTATTTTTTAATGTGTTAGTATTGTACCTGGTCACGAGACTTCTTCTATAGCCAAAAACGTCATCATGCGGGTGGGAATTGCTAACAACGCTTACAGTTGGAAATATGTGCCAGCTGACCAGCGTCAATTGTATTTCGAGAAGTTTACGGTATAAAATTTACTTAATATTTTATTTCAATATATATTAATTACAATTAATTTAATTATCGTATTATATTCGAAATATAGAAACAAGCTACGTGGAGTCCCGATCTCGAGACCAATGAAATTTATAAGGCATTTTGTAAAGTTGTTGGACGGCGTTACCATGACATGATGCACATGTGGCGTAGACAGTGGATGAAAGAAGGGGTGAACTTATCAGAAGAACTTGTGCACGAAGTATGGGAGTCAATTGTGGCTGTTTGGAGGGCAGATCCCCTCTAGGGTCAATGCTATTTCAATTATGTTATGAACAATTTATAATTTCTGCATAAGTTTTCATGTATGACTGAACAATTTTAATTTATGTTTTTATTTTTATGTATAATTGAACAATTTTAATTTCTGTTTTTATTTTAATGAATGATTGAACAATTTTAGGATTATTTATTTTAATTGGATTAAACAATTTTAATTTCTATTTTTTTTTTTAAATTATGTTTTTAGCGACGGTTTGGCGACGGATTCAGCGACGGATTTTTGAATTCTGTCGCTAAATCGACGCTAATAACGACGTAATTTTCGTCACTTAATCCATCTCTAATGGCGACGGTTTCAAGTAACCTTCGCTAAAATCTGTCTAAAAAATCTAGTTGTTTCATTTACACAAAACAGTCGAACCAACTCCATTTTTTTTCAAAACCAACACCAAATTTTATGTAGATAGAGGCGAAAATCATTTTTGAAGTGCATATTGTGTAGCGGAAGCATTTCGACTCCTCGAGGACGATTTTACCGTACGTTTTCACATTTCTATCATTTAAAAATATATAGTTTAATGTATATAATTGATAAGTTTGTTTTGTATTTGGTGTTGTTGATATATATTGTGTAGATAGTTTATGTTAAATGAATGTTTTGATCATAGAAAATTATAATTTGGTGGATTTGTTTGATGTTATTTGATAGAAGAATATATTTGGATATTTACATATACAGACGAAACTCTGTCCAATTTTTTGTAGAATTAACATATTGATATGATCTGAAACAGATGGAATATCCGAATCGTCAGTGGATGTATTCGACTCCTCGACTTATCAACATACGTATAAATATGGAGTTCTTGAATGAAGTTAATAACTTCATTCACTTTGCAATTAATCATGGTGCAACAAATTCAGAAGGTCGTATAAGATGTTCGTGTAATGCAAGAAAGTGTCAGAACAAGTTATACGGAGCGATTGTCGATGTTCAAACACATATCATCATGAATGGTTTTGTACCTTATTACTACAATTGGACATGTCATGGTGAAAATCGATGGAATATTGATTTCAATGATCTTGAAGAGTATTATAATACTCTCGAATACAATAATGATCATGGAGTCGATGATCCTTGACCGCACTGTCGAGGTGCGACAAAAATAAATACCCTATTCTACCCTATTAACTCGTAGTAGTGGCAAGCAAGGGGTCGATCCACAGGGAACGTAGAATAATTGTTATGCTAATTGTATAAATTTATAGGGACAAACACGTAACACAAAAGGGGGAGGGGGGGGGGGGGATGATGAGAATTCTATAACTAAAACTTAAAGCAATAAATTACAATGAAAAATAACAATTAATCTACTAAGAAAAAAATTCAATAAATAAAAAGGTAGTCCAATTCACAGTTCATTCATCCCTCGACTTTAATGTTGTTAATTGACATCGACGTTTACTCTATTTAACCTTAGGACTAATGTCCCTCAGTAGTCAACAAGCTCTGGCTACCGGTTATTATCCCTTCATTATACTCAATTGAAATAAGCTCTCCAACTATTCTTTTTAACTGAAAAGTCTAGATACGATCTAAATTTAATTCAGTCAAAAGCATTAAACTCTAGGATAAAGGACAAACAAAAAATTCCCGAATACGCAAGCTCAATTCGAAAGAACCCGATTTAAATCACCATAGCAAAATACTAGTTGCTACCAATTGCCATAAATCTGCAACAATTACGGATTACAAATTTATGAACTAGCAGACATACAAGAATGATTTAACCTAGATGATCAATCTAAATTAAATACTCAAGTATGTTGAAAGTTAAAATAGATAAAATAAATAATCACAAGATAAATATTATAAATGTCTCAGATCAATTAACAGACTAATAAATACGAGTTCAGAAATCCCTGGAATTAGAATAAAAATACTAACTAAATAAGACTCTCAAAATTACAGTCGTATAACTCTCCAAAAACTGTCATTTGCCTCTGTAGGTTCCTCCAAAATTGATGTGTCTCCCTCCTCTTTAAAGTGGCGTTCATTATATATACACAGACTAGGGCTATTAGTAATAATGATGGGCTTTAAACAAAAAAAAATCATCTTCTTGATATGGCGGCTGCTTGGCGTGACCAACAATCATGGTCAATAAATAATTAATTTAAGGACCTTAATTAGTTGGGCCTTTTCTTCTTTTCCTTTTTTCTTTTTAATCTTCTTGATTTGGACATCTATTAAGTAATCCAGCGTGGACTTTTTGCAACACAAATCTGGTCCAACAATAATTCACAAAAGACACTTAAATACACTCAAAAGCACAAAAATAGATCAAGCGTAAAATAATATCATCAAAACACACATAAGTAATTAATCATGCCATCTAAATATAAACGAGTCCAATAAACTGCACTGTAATCTATTAAAAATATGCATAATTTCCTACTTACCAATCCTAGAGTACAGTTTGAGACACCTGTTGTGGATACACCGGATATGTATCATACGATGATCATGGAAGCTGGTGGATTTCAAGATGAGGCTATGGAGGAGGAACCAAATGAGAAAACATCTAATTTTTACAGAATACTCAAAGCAGCTGACGAAGATCTCTATGATGGATGTCAAACTCACTCTCTGTTGTCATTTAAAGCTAGACTCATGGCTATCAAGGCTGAGGACAAACTTTTTCAAAGAGCCTATAACCAGATTAATCAGTTGATCAATGAGGTCTGTCCTTCAGGTAATAAGTTGTCTATTACAGAATATCAAGTCAAGAATCTGTTGAAGAGTATGGGTCTACCAGTAGAGAGTATTGATTGTTGTATAAATAGCTGCATGTTATTCTGGGGTAATGAAGAGGACGTGAATCTTGATAAGTGCAGATTTTGTGGGCACTCTCGGTATCTTGACATGGCATCATACGGAGTCATCTGATCCTGATTCCTTAGAGATGAGACACCCTACTGACTCGATGGCCTAGAAACATCTTGACGAGGTGTTTCCTATTTTTTCGGATGAGCCTAGGAACGTTCGGTTAGGTCTCAGCACTGATGGTTTTTGTCCATTTGGAATGCAAGGTAAGCAGTATTCGTTATGGCCGGTTATATTGTCTCCTTATAATCTACCTCCGTGGATGTGCATGAAGCCCCAAACGATGTTTCTCACGGTATTGGTACCTGGCCCAAAGAATCCAAAGGACAAACTAGATGTTTTCCTTCAGCCTCTAGTAATAGACTTGATACATCTGTGGGAGAATGTAGTGCTGACATACGATGTATCGAGATCATGATTCCTTAGAGATGAGACACCCTGCTGACTCGATGGCCTTGAAACATCTTGACGAGATGTTTCCTCTTTTTTCGGATGAGCCTAGGAACGTTCGGTTAGGTCTCAGCAATGATGGTTTTTATCCATTTGGAATGCACGGTAAGCAGTATTCGTTATGGCCAGTTATATTGCCTCCTTATAATCTACCTCTGTGGATGTGCATGAAGCCCCAAATGATGTTTCTCACGATATTGGTACCTGGCCCAAAGAATCCAAAGGACAAACTAGATATTTTCCTTCAGCCTCTGATAAGAGACTTGATACATCTGTGGGAGAATGTAGTGCTGACATACGATGTATCGAGATCTGATTCTGAGAATTAGACACCACCTTTTCGATGGCTTGGAAACATCTTAACGAGATGTTTTCTCTTTTTTCGGATGAGCCTAGGAACGTTCGGTTAGGTCTCAGCAATGGTGGTTTTTGTCCATTTGGAATGCACGGTAAGCAGTATTCGTTATGGTCAGTTATATTGCCTCCTTATAATCTACCTCCGTGGATGTGCATGAAGCCCCAAACGATATTTCTCACGGTATTGGTACATGGCCCAAAGAATCCAAAGGACAAACTAGATGTTTTCCTTCAGCCTCTGATAAGAGACTTGATACATCTGTGGGAGAATGTAGTGCTGACATACGATGTATCGAGAAAGCAAAACTTCACCATGTCCTTACTGCATGGAGAATTCTGACGCTTTCAGTCTCCTGCTTAGTAGAAAAGTTTCATGATTTGATAACCATTGAAAGTTTTTACCATAAGATCATCCTTTTTGAAAGAATAAAAAGGACTTTATCAAGAACAAAGTCGTTACAAAAAATTGCTTGAAAAAGAGATCATGTATTTTTATATTAGTCGTTTTAAATGAATTAATATATTTCTATCTACATATGATAAATTAATTAACTTATAACTCTTTGCATTCATGTAGGTAAAAGGTTGTTAAATAAAATTAATCAGAAGGGATTGAGGAAAACAACAGAAGAACATGTTGAGGAGCATAATAAAATGGTACCGGGTGGTTGGAAGAAGAAGAGCATTTTCTGGGACTTGCCCTACTGGAGCTCACTTTTGATTCGACACAACTTATGTGTGATGCACATCGAAAAGAATGTGTTCGATAACTTGTTCTACACAATCATGAACACAGAGGGCAAGACAAAAGACACTGCAAAGTCGCGTGATAAGTTGAGCGAGATATCTGGCGTGATCACTTGAAGAGGGATGAGGGTACAAGAAAAAAATATCCCCAAGCCAATTACACACTTGATAAGAGATGAAAGTGGCTTTGTGTAATTAGATTGAAGAGCTGAGATTCCCAGATGACTATGTTTCCAATTTGAGTCGTTGTGTAAACACATCAAATGGGAAGGTGTCTGGGATGAAAAGCCACGATTGTCACGTGTTTATGCAACGACTGTTGCCCCTCGCATTCCGGGAATTCCTATCAAATAAAATCTGGAGGGCTGTAACTGAATTGAGTCTATTCTTCAAAGATTTAACGTGTACAATGAGTACGTGGGATGACATGGTCCGTATGGAGAAAGAAATTCCAGTTATTTTATGTAAATTGGAGCGCATTTTTCCTCCCAGCTTCTTTGATTCGATGGAGCACTTCCAGTGCACTTAGCATATGAAGCCAAAATTGTTGGTCCAGTGCAATACAAGTGGATGTATCCATTTGAGAGGTAAACCTTCACTTCACATCTATTTATATAAATATATGGTAACTTGTCCGTGTTTAAGTTTCCAGGTCGATGTTTGGGAAAAATTATTGAACGCTAAACTAAAAAGAGATTGAAGCTACACATAGTATGTGTTATTCAATTGTGATGATGTCCAACCGTACATTCAGTAAGTATTTCATATGCTTATCATTTACACTTTTAACTATAGCATATTTATTATATAATATATGATTAATAATATATTACTTTCAATAAGTATCTATACTGAAGAGCTACATCGTATACATCCAAACATCTAAGATGCACAAGTATGTGAATATATTACTCGTGATTTTCCAGAGTGGTTCCAAAAATATGTGAGTGTTATCTAACCACCGTTTATTAGTGAATTTATATTATATGTTTACAATTATATATTTAACCTAAAACCGTCATAGGGTTATAATTAACACATTGAGAACCCATTTATGCGGGATCTCAATAGAGGACCATTACGTCAGGTCAACACGTACTAAGGATACTATGTAAATGGTTACAAATTCCATACGGTGGAGTATGCATCGACCCAGATCTACTGCAAACAGTGGAGTTTGCATTAACAGTGCAATGTTCAATGGAGAAAGCCATGACTACTTCGGACGCCTACAAGAAGTCGTTGAAGTAGGATATAAGGGGTTCCTTGAGAGACTGTTGTGTTGTTCAAGTGTGGTTGGTATGATCCATCTGCTTCAGGAACAAGGATTCATCCCGAATACAAACTGGTCGATGTTCATAGAAGAAGAAAATATTCTGGGTATGATCCATTTGTGTTTGCTGCTCAGGTATCCCAATTATACTATTGCACGTATCCCAAATGAATGGATGAGTGTTTGCAAAGTAAAGGCGAGATCACTGGTGCAAATTCCTAAACCAGATTCAACTACCGCGGTTGATGACACTCTGTTCCAAACGGAATAAGTTGATGCTCAAACTGAAGTGCATCTGAGGGAGATTTCAATCTTTTTCGTTGACATAACTCTTTTGCAAATCGATTTGATAGAGATTGACAGTGACGGGGAGGATAACGATCATGATGAAGATGAGGATGTGAATGAAAATGAAGATGGTGAAGAAGAGGAGGATGAAGAGGAGGAGGAGGAGGACGACAAGGAGGACGAGGAGGAGGATGATGATATCTGAGATGGGGTAACGACGATGAGGATGACAAATAATAATTATATTGTCTTTCATTTATAATATTTTCATGTATTTGCATATTACAAGTTATTTGACATTGCTTAACATAATTTATTTTTTGCTAATTATCCAATATAAAACTATAATTAAATAAGATAATTGAAATAAAAAATTTAAACAAAAAATTGAAAAAAAAAATGAATTTTAAATAAATATACAATTAATTTTATTCAAAATAATAAAAAAAATACAATTTATTTTAAATTTATAAATAAAATATATAAATTATTATATTAAAATGTAATTGAATCATTAAATAATATAATTGAAATAAAGAATTTTAAAAAAAATTGAAAAACAAATGAATTGTAAATTAATATAACATTAATTTTATTAAAAATAAGTAAAAAAAATACAATTTAATTTAAATTTATAAATAAAAAATATAAATTATTATATTAAAATGTGGTACATTCATTAAATAAGATAATTGAAATAAAAATTTTAAAAAAATAAAAAAAAAATGAATTGTAAATTAATATAGAATTAATTTTATTAAAAATAAGTTAAAAAATACAATTTTAATATAATTTAATTTAATTAAATTTATAAATAAAAAATATAAATCATTATATTAAAATGTAATTGAATTATTAAATAAGATAATTGAAATAAAGAATTAAAAAAAAAATAAAAAAAAAAATGAATTTTTAGGACATATAGAATTAAATTCATTAAGTATGCTTATAAAAAGCATAAGTGCCCGGCGGAATTTATCTTTCGGGCGCCCAAAAATCTGTGTTAGGTCCCCATGGGAGCGAATAAATGCCTCATTTAATTGGGAAGATTGATGGCTTATATATAAGATGCTTAGTGGTTGGGTTCGAGATGGTTCGTGGTTGGTGGTTTGGTGCCCACCCTGCTCCCCGAGGACAGGGTTGAACCATAGTGAGCCATATTTTTCAAAAATTCACGATTTAGCGATGGTTATAGCGATGGATTTAGCGGCGAATATAATCGCCGCTATTATCTGAAACTTGATTATAAGCGTCGCACATTTTGACGAAATTTCCGCCGCTAATATCTGGTGGTAGTAAATGCATTTTGTTAACAACGGTTTTATGATGTCATAACCGTCGACAATATATCGGCGGTTTAGCGGCGACTTTTAGAGACCCGGCGCGGGCCCATATAACAAATCGCTATGTTGCGACGGTGAAAAGCTGTCGATATTTTGCGACGAAAAAAAACCATCGCTAACTAGCGACAGACTGGAAAAAACCATCGCTAAATGTAAGTGACCCTCGTTTTCTAAGGCGGATGAAAAACAATCGCTAAAACCGTCATAAATCCTTGTTGCGACGGTTAAAATCGTTACTAAAACCGTCGTAAAACACCGTCTTTTTTGTAGTTTTTGAATCTTTTAAATGCTGCAACTTAAAAGATTAAGATTAAATGCTGCAACTTAAAAGAATAATTAAAATTATGCAGTAACTAAAATTATGCTACAACTTAAACTAAAATTAAAAGAAACAAGCATGGGACCAAAATTGGACAAACGCAATAGTTATGGGACCAAAATTGGACAAACAACAATTTGGACACACGCACGATCGGAGATCCCCAATTTTTGAACAAAAACGATGTCGTTTTCGTTTTTCCGACGAAAATGGAACTAAAATTGGACAAACACAATAATTATGGGACCAAAATTAGACAGTTAAATTTTTTGGGACCAAAAACGGATTACACGTAAGTTATGGGACCAAAAAACTTTTTTTCTCTACTTTATCACCTTTTATGAAAATGGGTAAATAAATTTTGAATGGACCTTTTGGGAAAAATGGGTAAATAATTTTGGGTTGGAGGGAGTATATATTTTGTTTTGATTAAGTGACCTTCCATTATCAAGTTTATCACTTTGGATATTCAGTTGGGTCCAAAATGATTATACTTTTTGGTGAACATCGATTTGAGGAATTTCACTTCTGCCGACTCTGTTCTTAGTGTAATGCGGACCCAATTTAGATCTTGTATGCATTTAGGTGCACTGTGTATTCATAGTGCATTTTAAAATCATTTTGACTTGTTATATTGAAAAGTGCAACTCATTTATATTAAATCGTACAACTATTAATATATATTATTAATTGCATTATTCAATGTAAATAAATTGGACTTTTCAGTATAACAAGTCACATTATAAGTGCATGGTGTACCTGGATGTTTATGAAACCCAGTCTTTTGGACCATGATTTGGCATCGAAAAGGTCAATTCCTTTTGAGTTGGTTACAATGAAGAAACATACAAGGGCATTTTCAATTAACTTTTTTCATTAAAAAAATAATATCACTAACTTGTGAAAAACTCAATAGGAAAGTGAAGACCATGCATGATGCGGATCTAAACTAATTATCTTACGAGGTAAAGTAAGTTACTACAAAATATAGTTGATTTAACGAGGGTAATTAAAGAGGGGATTGAAACCCTCTTTAAATCACGAGAGTTTTAAAGAGGAATTTTTTTCACGAGTGTTTTAACGAGGGTTAATAATTGACGAGGGTTTTTACCCTCGCCAAATGTCGACGCGCTTTTAGCAAGGGTTTATAACCCTAGTCGAGACAGGCGCACTTTGAGCAAGGTTTTAAAACCCTCGCCAATTTTGAAAAGCAGTCGCCAACTCACGTGGTCAACAACACTCAGCCCGATACCAGATGCCCTCGTTTAACGAGGATATATTGTTGGGAAATTTATAGTTAGTTTTGATGGAAGTTTCAAAACAGATTGTAATAGGACCAGTCAGACCTGTTAGTTGATTGATGATTTAAATATCAGATAGGATGACCAGCTGAGATGTATATATAGTTGATGTATTAGATAAGAATAGGTCTAGTCTTGAAGAAGATCAGATATGCAGAAGATCAGCTATGCAGAAGATCAGATATGCAGAAGATCAGCTATGCAGAAGATTACATATGCAGAAGGTCAGACACAAAGTTGATCAGAAGGTATCAAGACCAGAAGACCGACATCAGATAACAAGAAGAATCAGTAAGTTGGACTAAGACAACTTACATCATAAGATTCATACAGGTAGACAGATCAGTCTTTATCTGATCTGGTCAGTTTCATCAGGTAACCACTTCAAGTTACCTAGTACGAGACAAGTCACTCAGACAAGAAGAATGTCAAACTTGTTGGAAAATCAAGTGCCAACTTTGTGTACTTATGAGCCAATGAGAAGAAGACTCATGCGTACGGAACTGACAAGTGCAGGATTAGCGTTTCAGAGTATAACGGCTAGAAAGGACAAACTTGCATGCTTTCGGCCATGTCGTCCCTAAAGCACGTCCCGTCCACCTACAAACCTACTAAAAATAGACCAAAATTCGAATTGCTCTCCAACGGCTAGTTCGATTTCGTGCCTATATATATGGGATCAAACCTTCATAGTAAGGTTACAGAAATTATCATCAAGCTCAAGCTCAAGCAGATTTCCGCACGAAGAACACTAAATCGAAGATTATTTTCTAAGTGTTCATCCCATTTGTTCTTAGCCTTGAATACTTATCCTTTAGCTTTAGGCTACCCAGATACTAGGATAGTATTCCAGTTGGAACATTACAAATCGTATACCCAAACAAAAGTTAGGTTAAGTTTGTTATAGCAAGATTTCAGTCTATGGTTTCTAGATCTGATTTCTGGGATTGGTTGAGTGAGAACTCGTAAAATATATGTTGGTTGTACTGTGTTGGACTAACACATTAAACTAAGTCCAGTTGGTTAGTTGGTGCCCCTGCTGATAGGGAAGAGTGGACGTAGGACAAGTTGTCTGAACCACTATAAATTTGTGTGCCTTTACATTGCTTTACACTTATCTGCACACTACCTATTTATCTGCATGCATATTCTGAATCTAGTTCAGACTAGCATCAAGCTACTGAACTGATCAGCTTGACACGTTCGTCATCTGATCTAAAACAAATTGATCAGAATCTTGGTTGAGTAAAATTGGTTTTCACACGGGTTAACTAATCTTTCGCACCATCAGTTACACTGATAGACGCTGAACTGATCTACCTCCGAGCAATCAGTAAGTCGGATATCAGTCCATATTAATTCACTCCGCACTCTGATCAGGCATACTTGCTAATCACACCTGATCCACAAAAAGTTTTAGAAGTCTATTCACCCCTCCCCTCTAGACTTCTACCCTCACTAAAACATGTTCGGGACCTACAAGTGGTATCAGAGCAGTGGTTCTTCTGACCACTGGCTTTGAGTATCCTCGGTTCTTGAGGAAGAACCTTTGTGGTCACTTGAACTGATCTTGAAAAACCGTTTTAAAACTCATACTTTGCAAAACCATCACAAGCATGGATAACACTTCAGGAATGCATCATAATTTACCCATGTTTTCTGTTGATGAGTATGCAGATTGGTCTATCGACATGAGAGACCATCTGGGAGTGATAAGCAACAGAATGACTGAGATTCTTGAGATAGGACCCATCATCATCTATCACTATAATCCAGCTGAAGCAGGAGATCCTACTCCACTAGTTGGAGCAAGGATCAGAAAGAGTCCCTCTCTGATGGATGCAGATGAGAGGAAGTTGTCAAATCTGGATACTGTTGCCAGACATCTCATCATGAAGACTATGGATTCTACTACACGAGAAAAAGTGAAGTACCTGAAGACGGCTAAGGAAGTAAGGGATACACTTGCTGAAATCTGCAAGGGAAATGAACAAATTAAGGACAACAGATTGCAAGCTGAGCTGGTGATATTTGAGAAACTTAAGATGTTACCAAATGAAACAGTTGATCAATTTGATGGAAGGATCACTCGTGGAGTCAACCGACTTCGTGATCTAGGACGCGTTATGTCAAATAAAGATATCAACTACAAGATTCTAAGATCGCTGACCAAGAAACGGGATACTAAAGTCACCGTGATTAAGGACTGTCAAGATATTGCTACTATGAAGTCAAATGATCTAATCTTCAATCTGAAAGCCCATGAGTTTGAACTGATTGAGAGAGGACAAGGATCAGATGATGTCCCCGCTTTGAAGTTTCTTTGCAAATTCTACTAAATCTTTGCATTCGGGTAACGATGATGGCGATTCTTAATTGTTGAACGGTTGGAAACATCATCGCCCCGCCCGAGCAGTTAGCGCTACTAACGAGAAAGCTTGAGCGAATAAGTGTTGGATGGGCAAATCTGAAAGTTTTACGATGACTATCGGCGAAGCAGAGGAAGAGATCGAAGATCTTCTGACAGATCACAAGAGAGGTATCGTTCTTCGGATGATGGGGATAACAGAAGAGATGAACGAAAAGACAATCACAGAGATGAAAGGAAAGATGATCGTAGAGAGGACCGCAAAGAGAACAGACGTGATAAGAGATCATATAAGAGAGGTTCCGATGCGCACAAGGTGGAAAGAATCTCGATAGATCTTCTGAGAAGAAATAATTCTCCCAACAGAGGAAGTTCTGGAGATTCAAGGGTTTGCTACAACCCATCGAAACAGGTCACTACAAAGATCTTGGCGCCCGTCGACTCGAGGAGAGAGAAGAAAAATGGAGCGAAGAGAACAAAGGTTCCGAGACGAAGAAAAAACAATGGTTCTGACATATCCGCATCAATGATTCTTATCTACCTTCAGATGACTTAGGCTACTCATCTGTTGAAGATTTCTGTCTGATTACAACAACTGATGATGTCGATGGCATGAACTTCTCACCTGTTGACGACATCTGTCTTATGGCCAGAGAAGCAGATCAATCTGAGGTAATCTCTAAACCTTTTGTGGTTTCATGTTCTACACTGTTGTCTTTGAAAGCACATCTATTTGGAGAGATTAACTTGCAGGTCTACAATGACCCGGTTGCTTGATGATCTCTAATCTGATAGATACTTATACACGTGTGAAAATTGAGAATGATAACCTGGGGTGAGAACATTCGACTTGTCAAGGAAACGAAAGGCAATAAAAGCGGTGAACTAAAATAAGTTGAAACTGTTAGGAAGATGACTCTGAGGTTCTGGAAGTTACGAAAGTCGATCTTCTTGTCGAGGAAAGCCGATTAAGGAACATTGGCTCTCAATCAACAAAATTTGGAGAACTTCAAAGTCCTTGAGGCTAAGTTTGATGAACTCTTACGAATGCGTGAGAATCGAAAGCTATTGAGGGACGGTTTGCGTAATTAGTATGTATGTTTAATTAGTATTATTTTGTATTATTTAGCAAGTGTATATTAATTAGTATTATTTAGGTTAATTTAGTATTAGCTTAATTTAGCGTATTTAGTATTAATTGTGGTGTAAAGAATATATTAATTATGTTGGAGTGGAGGTATAGATGTTAATGAATATTTGTTGGTTATTACTTGTTGTAGAACATGTGCGTTCCAACTTGATTAATTTTAATTGATTAAGTTGGAAATAGATGCACGTAGGATCTTGATTAATTGGGGAATACGATAAAATAAAACGAAACTCTGCCAAATTTTTAGGAAATATTAATTATTAATTAGGCTTTTGAATATTAATTAATTCGTAAATGTGAAACAAGTTGATATGGATTATTCTGGACGTTTACGTTGGATGTATGGTCCAAGATCGATTAATGACATAATATCTTCCAAATTTTACAATGGACTTGAATCATTTATAGATTTCGCCACTAGTAATCCGAATTGGATGAACCAGGGAAAGATTAGGTGTCCCTGCAACATTTAGATGTCATAACAAGATATTTCATTCACCTGATAGTTAAAACACTATATACATTAATCTGTTAATAAAATATCTCGTCAATTGTATATAGGTGAAGAGCAATGATATTCAGAATCAGTTTATACGCAATCTTTCGGGCGGTCCTCTTAGTAGTGTCACCACGTACCAATGATTTATGTGAATGGTTTTAAATTTCACACACAAGCTTATGGCGCCTCAAAAGCCACTATGAACAGTGGAGTTTGCATTAAGAAAACAAACTACGATTCAAATGAAAATAATTTCTACGGGATACTAGAGGAGGTTGTGGTATTGGAATATCCCAGACTTAATGAAAAAAAAGTAGTGTTTTTCAAGTATAAGTGGAATATCCAACTGTGCCACGAGGAACAAGGAGTACAAACTAATTATAAAATCATGGACGTTAATACGAGAGGACGATACGACATTTTGATCCATTAAATGCAAACAAGTCAAAGCGATCAAGTTTATTATTGCAAGTACCCGGATTTGTGCGAGGGACGAGATTGGTGGGTTGTTTGCACCACCAAAGCCGGGTTAAATAAGTGCTTGATTTTGTTTATTCACTATCTTACTTAAAAAGTTAATAATATATACAATTTTATATGTCAAAATATTTGTATGTCCAGAATGCTGTGAGGGAGAAACTCATCTAGCTATCAGAAGCGACCAAACAAGCGAGAAGGACAAAAAAAAAAAGCCAATCAGATATCTGAAATAGGTGCCATATGCCCACAGAAAGTTTAGAGGTCTCGGTTAAATTACAAATTTGGGGCGTATTCAATCTGGCCCAGGTGGGAGCTCAAGAGGCACTAGTATTGGCGGCTACTCGTAGCTTGATGTGGAACGTTTGTTGGCACAAGAAAGAAAAGAACGAGAGGCGATGACTAGGAAGATTCAAGAGGAAATGGAGCGGTGCGAGCATATCATTCTCTAGGAATGGAGAGATATGCAAAATCAAATGAGTGTGTATTATCAGGGGCTTCAGGCAAACCCACCCAGTGGTCTTTATCCTCGGCGGAAGGCGAAGTTTTGATCCCAAAGATCGTGAGACGTGACTTTTTCCCAAAGATCGTGGGCGGGACTTTTTCGGCGAAACTGAAACCTATCGGGTGGTAGTCATCATCAGCAGGCGGGACTTTTTACCCAGTAGGCCAGTGGTAGCATGCAATAATAAAGTGACTTTTAGCGAGCGAGTTGTTTATTAGTATTTAAAATAATAAAATGACTTTTAAAGAGGGGTGTGATTGATCTATCTCTCCTCTATTATATGTCTTTTAAAAAATTACTTTATCATTTCAAATACTAATAAAAAACTCGCTCGCTAAAACATGAGAAAACAGTAAATGTGAAGCTTCAAATGGGATGGATTAATTTGAAATTAATTATTATTAATGTTTAATTAAATTAGATTTAATAAAATAGGATTCCCAATAATAATATATGGAATATTATTATAGGATTTAATATATATGGAATCAAATCAGTAGAGATTTGATATACATGAAATCAAATCTGTAGAGATTTTATATATGGAAAATAAATCTAAGAGATTTATTTTATAAGATTAAATTTTATTCTGTCGGGTTAAACTTAGGATTTAAGATGGGCCTTCCCAATATATATGAAATTTCTTGAGAATTCCACAAACAACGTTAATTCATATTCTCTCCATAAGATCTAGAGTTAAAATTTTCTGTGCAAATTAAATATCGGGATTCAACATTTGCAAAAAAGTGATTGGGGATTACGTGGATATCGTAGTAGAGAAATATACATACGATTTACTGTAAGGTTTCTCTTTATGTTTATACGTATGTAACTATGCAATTACGTGTTCGTTGTTGGTAAAATATTTATTTCCACTGCGCATGTATTACGTATTTACGTGCCTCTAAATTCCAACAATGATTATTAATTATGAATATTGTTGATTAATCTCTACAACTAGTTTAGAGTTTTTTTTGACTTTTAGTCTCTGAGATGCGTCCTCATGATTTTGATCCCAAACCTTTTATTTTTTATCTGGCCAAAAAATTTTGACACTTTTTGGTCATGACGAAAAAAAAAACCATCCAAAATTAACGGAAATTAATGCGTCCTAAACACGCACCGACAGTCAAATTACTTAATTAAAAAAAATTATTAATTGACACCATTGTTCCTTCTTCCCAAAAATCGCACTCAGAATAAAATTTCCCCCAAACTCTCGAACCCTAATCCCTAATCCACCGCTCGACACCGTCGTTCCTTTTCCTCCTCCGCCGCCAAAAATCCGTCGCCGCCGGTGAATAATCCGCTGCCAAAATTGAGAAGGAAAAACACGAAGCCGAGGCCAAATCAAGCGCCAAAAGAATCACACCAAGAGCAGCATAACAAGGATCCAAAATCATTATCAAACCGTAATTCCAACTCCGAAATCGCGAAATCAATCCCATCAATTTATTTATTTATTCAGGGTGCACTCGGCACAGCAAAGTGCGCACGGCGATGAGGCCGCAGGACCACCGCGTGTGGTTGTCGCCGAGGATGGCGATTCAGTTTTACGACGTTCAAGATCGGTTGGGTTATGATCGGCCGAGCAAAGCCATTGATTGGTTGATTAAAGAAGCGAAATCCGCCATTGATGTTTTGAATGAGCACTCCTATGGTGCGGAAAATGAGTCCAGTGGGTTTTTATTGAAAAACAAATGACGGGAACGACGTCGTTTCGGGGTTTGGGGCGCCGCTGCTTGCGGCGGATTTCAGGGTTTCAATTCGGATTTAATTCTTAATCAGAATTATCAGCAGGGGTTTTGCTCTGCTTTTAGTGAAACAAATTGGGAATTTGGGAAATTGCAAAGAATGGTGAATTTGAATAGAGTGCAAGGGGTGTTATTTAGTAGTATCTTTCTTGAGTTTTTTTTTTCTGCTTTGAATTGGGAAATCCCGTCAATTGAGTTTTTTGTTTTCTTTTTTTCTTTTCAATTGGTAGCAATGGAGAAAAATGTGTCAACAAGATAGATCTGGTAAGGAACCAATCCCTCCGTGTACAACAATCCCAATCATTGACATCTTTGGAGAAACAACAAACAAAGTTCAGAAAATCATTAAAGCAGGCCAAGAATATGGTTTTTCCAAGTAAATTAATTTTAATTTAACTACTTTCTCAGATAACAGGGATAATATCAATTTGAAATATGTACTGTTGGGAATTTGGGAAATTGCAAAGAATGTTGAATTAGAAAAGAGTGTAAGGGGTGTTATTTAGTAGTATCTTTCTTTCTCTCTCTCTCTCTTTATGCGTTTTTGAGCATTTGGAAAATTTTGATTAGGGTTGTGAATGAGGTTCATTGTTCAGCTACTAAGAAGAACAGAGAGTTGCAGGAGAAACTACCTGTTGTTGTGTTGAAAGCTGAAGAAATTATGAATTTTAAGGCCAACTCCGAGGTATTTAAGCTTAATAGCCCTTAATTTCATGCAGGATTGCTCTTTTATTGTGTATATTCAGTTTGTTTTGCTTTCTATGTGATTTCTGTAAAATTTGTTTGCTTATTAGGCTGAGTATTCGGACCTTCAAACACTTTGGGATAGAGTAAATGATGCAATTAAAATTATTGTAAGAAGAGATGAGATTACTGAAACTGGGGATCTTTTGCAGCCTTGTTTTGAAGGTATTCTTGGAGAGAATGTGTGTATTGAAGGTATTCTTGCAGCCTTGTATATATGTATATTCTTTGCACATGAATGGAGCGGATGTAAATAAATTCATTGTGATTTGAGAGTGATTACCTTTGAATTGGAAAATACTAAATGTAGTGTCTTGTTTCCACTATGATTAGCTGCACTGCATTTGGGAATTGTTTGTTTTATTCACTTCCACAATTTTTTATTTTTGAATCTTGTGGTGGAAATATTTTGATATCTTGAGGGATGGCATGTTGTTGGAGAATCAGGGTGTTCATGTAAAGTTCATGAAATTTGTGTGCATGTTTCTATTTTCTTGGAGAAGCTCGTGATTTGTAGCTAATGTTGCTCATTTTTTATGAAAAAATTGAGAAAAAATCATATGGGACCAAAACTGTCATGTTTTTCCCCCCAAAAAACCACTCACGCGCTTTTGTTGACTGGAAATCTTATGGGACCAAAAGTGTTAACGGAGTTAGCGTAAAAAGTTACGGTTGGGACAAAAAATGTAAGGTTTGAGACCAAAATTGTGAGGGGGCGTGTCCTGTGGGACCAAAAGTGCAAAATAATCGTGAGAATTTGTATATATATATACATATATATATATACATATATATATATATATGCACATGTAGGTTAATAGTGAAAAATGAATATAAAAGTGATTATTTAACAATTTTTTTAAAAATATTTTAATAAAAAGCGATCAATACTTGTGTATATACATGTGCGTGTTCTTAATAGTGAAAGTGTTGGGAGATGAATTTAATTAAAGATATATGATTTTGATTAAGATCCCAAAACCCCGAAGTATAGCGTGTTGAGAATGATCTTGATAGTTGAGTCGTGATTCGGTTTTAGAAATTTCGGGGATGTTATCGCAAAATGTATAGTCGGCAGATATAGTTCGAGGATAGTTTCGAAGACTCGAAGAACTCGGTATGTTTCAAGAAGCGAAGTTTTGATATGGCGGAAGGTTCAAAAGAAGATGGCGAGATACTAAAGACTCGATGGGGACCTTAAGGCGAAGACTGACGATGAAGACTCGATCATCGGTCAATATAAACTATAAAGATTGAGGAAGACTCGAAGACTTCGAGAAGACCACGAAGACTCGAAGAAGACTACGAAGACACAAAGCAAGAAGGAGAGGCGAAGATCAAGAATCTTTTGAAAGCGACGATGGTCGCGAGACTTCGGTAATGTCTTGAATGCTCAATATGAACGCAGATGTTAGAGGCTGCGAAAATATCTATCGAAGGATGCAATCTTGAGAAGATCGCGATTCTTAGAAAATAGATATCTCTGCTTGAAGACGTTCAAATGTAAATAAAAGGAACTAAGTCGAAGTGTTGTTAAAGTTAATATCAAACTCGAGTTTGTAACCAAAAAGAGCCGTTGAAGGTTAATACTGCCTTTAAGCGGAGACAAAAAGTCGAAGGAAAAAGATTTGTACCATACCGACCTTTCGTTAAAGGATGAAAAAAAAGATGTCGGATGTACAAAGTTCAGTTGCAAAAAAGTGAAAGGCAGACTCACGTGAAATTTATTGCCTAAAAGCGTGTTAGGGAGGTTCAAACCTAAATATACCAGATTTCTCACACACCATAAAGAGGAAACTCACGAAAATTTATCTCTCAGCGGATAGTTTTCAAGAGTGACCTTGGTGTATCTTTTATAAATCTTGGTGACCCTCTACATTGTAAGGTTACGGAAATTTATCTGTATTTCGAGCTCAAACTTATTCTTGCAAAAGTTAAAGCACTTTCGAAAAACCTAGAATTTCCCAAGTGCTTCTTACATTGAAGAGAGCTCACTATACTGCTTCCAGCTTGATAAGAATTATCCGAAAGCTTAGTCGAGATATCCAACCTTTGCATTGTCTTCATTGTAAAGGATATCTCATCTAGTTGAAACCAACCGAGAAACCCCAAACCCTGAGAAGGTAGTTGGAGTGTGTTTGTTGGTGAGAAGAGTTGTAAAGAGTTAGTAAACTCTGGCGGAGTAGTCGAAAAACTACAGAGGAAGTTAGTAAATTTCTGGGGTAGTCGAGAAAGCTTTGTGTGTATTTTGAGTAAGTAAACTACGGAGGTAGTCGAGAAAAACAAAAGGTCGGGTTGAGTAAGTAAACTTCGTGGAGTAGTCGAAAACTTCGGTCTTAGAGTTGAGTAAGTAAACTACGAGGTGGTCGAGAAAGCTCGAAGTTGATAGTGAATTTCTCACGAAGAGTCGGGGAGAGTGGGCGTAGGAGCTTGAGTCTCACGAACCATTATAATTCTTTGTGTTCTTTATTGCTTTCATATCGTTTTAAGCATTTGCATTGACTTGTTTTTTGAAAGCATACTTTTTTTTTGATATTCGGTTGGAATCAATCATTTGAAGTTGCATAAGTGAATCACGGCTTAATCCTTATTTTCATAAAGGGAAGGTTTTCGGCAAAGCTTAAAAAAGCAGTATAAACTTAAGACTGACCATTCAAGACGACGGAAGTAATTTAGAAACGAGATAGTTCTGGCCCGAACTCTCATTTGAGAATTGATGAAGTTAATTATCGATCCAAGCAACTTTCAGGATCTCTCACACTCGAGGATTCGGTTGGGATTATAAAGGTATCTGGCATTTCGGGATCCTTTCTCTCGATGACTTTGACTCGGAAGCGATCTGTCTTCTCGAACCTAATCTTGAGATTATCGACCCAGTGACCTCGATGAAAAAGTTTTAAAATCATCGAACACGTGTATTCCCCATACACGTGTAAGACTCGTTTACAGGGACCAACAAGTGGTATCGGGCGGTGGTTCAACTTGACCTGTTGTGTTGACAAAGTTTTATTTTCAAAAATACTTGTGGTTTATACGAATGATCTTATTTGTTGAAACTTTTTACTTTTCAAAAGATCGAGAAAAATGTCTTTTAAAAACTTCCCTTGTTCTCGATTGGAGAACTATGATATATGGAGGCCGAGAATGCGAGGCTCATCGTATTCCAAACATGAGTATGTGGAAGTGATCTCTCGAGGACCATTCCAATTTCTTGTGGTGAATCGGAGGAATGAGAAGAAGAGAATTGATCTGAAGCGAAATTTCCCAAGTCCCGATGACCAACCGACTCAGAGGAGAGAGAAAGTTAGTCAATCTAGACTACATTGCAAAAAGACGCCAGACAAAGACAATTGATGATGGTGTGATGGGAATGATCTCTCCGTAATCTTTTCTTTAAAGAGATTTGGGATACACTAGTAATAATGTGAGAGTACGCGGATCATATAAAAAGAAAACAAACTTTTCGGTGGCAATTGGAAAGTTTGATAGTTTTGAAATGGATGATGGTGAATCAATTGGAAAGTTTGATAGTTTTGAAATGGATGATAGTTTAGAAAGGCATTGATAACAAGTAACTAGCCGTGCCCCAAACGGTTTGGCGAAACACATAAGGCCTCCACATAACACGCAGGTCGTGTGTTCGATACACCATGGGGCGAATATTCGCCCATATTATGCAAACAATACATTTGGGCGCATGTCCAAGTGGTCGTGTGGATTCATTAGGCGGCTTGCGATGCGGGTTCAAATTCCCGCTGTTTTAATTTTACAATTTTCCCCAGCTAACAAGGGCAAGAAACCCTCGTTAATTCGATCGGGAAATGGAGAGGCGAAAAACCTCAATTAATATTTGAGAATCTTTGACTTAAAATGGCGAGGGTTTTCGATCCTCGAAACTTCGCGAGGCATTTGGAAACATTTCTTGATGCGCAATTGGCAAGAGTTTTTAACCCTTCGGGAAAGCCCGACACATGTCAATTACCTCGCCAAATCCTCGTTAATTTAACGAGGGTTTAATTTGCCTCGTTAAATGGTTCCCGATGCCCATTTTGAAGAGGAATATTTTCCTCGTTAAAACCCTCACGAAAGCTTGGTTATCCTCGTTAAAACCCTCTCTAAAACCCTCTTTAAATTACATACATTTTGTGGTGTTTTGCTTCCATTTTACATGCATATATATTTAATTTATTAAAAAAATGCATATCTTAAGAACTCTAGAGGAGGTGGGAGTTGAGAACACTTTTAAGCAGGGTTATCGGAAAATTTGAAATCGGTAAATATTAATTAAACTACCCAAAAAATTGTAACATTTGCCAACTGTTGTAAAATAAAAAAAGAAATTACCCAACAAATTGTAACATTGGTCAACTGTTGTTAAATATATATATATATATATATATATATATATATATATATATATATATATATGTGGTCAAGAACCAATTATTAAACGCGTCTCCCTTTTACACCTATAATTAAGCGGCAAGAAACCCATTTGTTCTTTGAATTTTTTATAAAATATAATAGTAAGAGTCAACTATTGCTGAAACTTCTCCCTTTTCCACACAATAATTAAATCTAAAACAAAATTCTGAATAAAATATAATATCAAGAGTCAACTGTTGCGAAAACTTGGACACACTATATATTTTATTGGAATAAAATACAATAACAAGGGCTCTTCGTTGCTATTGATGAGGGGTTGGAATAAGATAAAATAGCAAATGAGTTTTCCTTGCTACTAAACAAGGGTTTGTTTTGGATTAAATTTTCCCTCCTTATATCCGATCACTTCCCTCCCTCTCCTTCCCACCTCAGATATGAATAAGAGTAGTATCATAAGAATACTTAATTAACCATCTATTAAAATTTAGTTAGAGGTAATAATTCATTAAAATATATTTTTTACTAAATATTTTTTTACTAAAAAAAATATAGTGAAAATTATTCATTGTGTTACAAAAACTGTTTTTCCCCTTCCTTTCAAGTTTGAGATTTATTAATAAAAGCAGGTAACTTGTAAATATAAATTCAGAATATTTTGACAATTTAATCATGATTATAACTAATTAAAATTTAATAATGTAGGTCCCTAATGGGTTACTGTGAGTGGAAAGTAAGTGGAAAGTTTAGAGTTGAGGGGTGAATATACTTTCAAAACTTTTCTTGTGTAGAGCATGTAAGGCAGATAAGTGTTGAAGAGGCGGAGCTTAAATCGGTCTGATGCGATATCAACCTACTAATGGCTTTAGGCGTATCGGTTTGGCGTCTATCATCTGGGCGATGTGCGGAAAATCGTTTTTAACACATGTGAAAATCTTTTAGAAAACTCAGCCCAAGTTTTGCAAATCAAATCAGATAACTTGATGTAGTCTAATCTGGTGAACTAGGTTGATTTGATGCAGCAGTATGAATGACAAATTATCAAGCAGTAAAGAACATATAATTTTTATAGTGGTTCGAAGAACTCCTCCTACATCCACTCTTCCCTATCAGCAGGGCCACACACTAACAAACACCTTAGTTTTCAGTGTTGGACACACTTTACAATGATCTCCACGATCAACCAAACTAGATTTTTACAGAGATCAACCTCATCCTAGATTACAAGCTAAAAACAACTAACTTATAAACTTGCTTTTACAAACTTCCTAGGTTGGGTTGTGTTTTTTTTGGGAGGGGGTGGGGGGTGTTTTTAAGTTCCAACAAAGGAAATATCTCTAACAATGAATCAACATGAATGCTGAATGAGAATATTTCTTTCTAAGTTGTAAAAGATGAACACTAAGAATAAATCTTGAGTTTTGCTCAAGTGTTCTTGCGGAAATGACTTGAAGGTTTGAATGATTAATTATTTCTGTAATGAACTCTGATGGGATTCATCCTTATTTTTATAGTTGAAATCAATGAGTCGTTGCATAGAAATTCGAATTTCAAACTATGTTAGGGGAGGTCGAGGAATGAAGTGGTGTTTGTTGGAATTTAGACGCGTAAATCGTAATACATCTTGAAATAAATAAATTCACCAACAACGAACAATTACTTGTATAATTAAATCGAGTAAATGTAAAAGCGTAATTCTTCTGATGAATTAAGTATCTGCTTTTCTCTACTATGGTATCCACGTAATCCCCAATAACAGACTTGCACGGATTTGCCAGTGTTGAATCCCGAGATTAATTTGCTAGGAAAATTCTAACTCTAGATCTTATGGAGAGAATAATAAATTAAAGTTGTTTTGTGAATTCCCAAGAGCTCATATATATAAGAGAGGTCAACTTAAATCTTAAGCTAACGATTAGGAAATAAAATCAGTAATCTTATAAAATAAATCTCTTAGATTTATTTCCCATTTATAAAATCTCTACGGATTTAATTCCCATGTATATCAAATCTCTACTGATTTGATTCCATATATATTAAATTCTATAATAATATTCCATATATTATTATTGGGTATCATATTTAATTAAATCCAATTTAATTAAATATTAATAATTCTCCATAAATTAAATATTAAATCGATTTAACATTTAATCAACCAACTATAATTTATAAAAAGGAAACTACTTGTTGTGTGACCCATAGGCCCTCATATATCGAGCAATTAGTCAAATAATGGTCTTAATTGAACCCCTAGACAATAAATCGATATTCTCAATATATGAGGTGCGTTATAGAAATGCAACTTCTATGGAATGAAACATGTGCTATTACGATTTCCTCGCTTTCATTCGCGAATACTCGACTAAGTCTTGAACATGATGAAAGGTCTATTCAAATAACTTAATCATATTATCTCTAATCACTAATTGATCATGTATGTCACATTTAGCCACAAAGTCTAAGTTGGCGTGCATCGTGTACGATGACTTTGATCCGATTATGATGAGAAGATGAGTATTCTCTCTATATCCACATTGAGAATGAATCTATTCTTGACTCGACTACCATGCATATGTCTTCGTGATGAACCAAATCCAAGTCATATCTACCCATAGATGGGTACAAGCAGCAGTCATGGTCAAAGTTCATCACTCCACATATGTCGTGCGTATTGACCTCAAGTCAAAGGAGTATCACATCGCTCCCACTAACCGAGATACCCGTAGACACATATTGTGGACTTACATCAAACAGTTTCTCGGATGGGTATACCAATACCCTCTAAGGTATTTATGCATCCATCATGAGATACCTAGTATCTCGTAGTAAGTGAGATCTTACTACACTCTCTAAGAGTATGATGCAGATCGCACACAAATCTCAATTGCATCATCAATATCCCATTCTTGATGATGATCCTATCGGGGCCATTTGAGAATCATGCTTAAGTCATCTGAGTTCTCACAACCTCAATGACAACAATGACTCATGGGAACACTTGTATGAATAAATGCAAACAATCAAACATAATATTCAAACAAGTGTATTGTCATACATTAATATTAAGTGAACCATAATATTAAATCAAACTGAATATCATCGAGTATTATGTCCTTACAATAGATTTTCTCTAGGACACTAACACTAACAATCTCCCCTTGGACTAGAGTCAATCACCTACATGTCTAACCCCTAGACCATCAAATGTCTAGTGTGCATGAACACCCAGTGTTTGGTGAAATGATCTTCCAAATTAAATATGTGGGAATACATTTTAATTCCATTTCTCATATCCTTATGATCTCTCGGATCAAATGATAAGTCTAGGTACATGTTTATTTCTGTTTGTTGATCTCGGTTCATTTGCTTGCGCATTCGCACCAACGTTGTCTTAATACAACTTTATTAGACAACTGACACTCAGAACTACCCCTAGTTCTCTTAAGAACTATAAAATCCAGGCGATCTCCTGGGAGGCTTCGATACATCAATATCAACTTCCGGTTGTTGAATCTGGTCGTTTTGCTTGGAACTATTCCAGTGACCGCCTCATTATTGAGAGTGAAAGCGTGCTTTGACCGTGATTTGTAATCATCACGATCGGATTGAAAACTTAGGTAATAAACAACGATCCTTTACTAGTTACGATCCCGTCCATCATAGACAAGGAAACCTTCTTTAGTTCGTCTAAGATACTTCATAATGGTCTTGACAGCAATCCAGCGAGACTCACTCGGATTCTATTGGTATCTACCAGTGATGTTTATAGCTTAGGCCACGTTCGCCTAGTGCAAGTCATGGCGCACATGATTGACCCAATTGAATATGGATATGGGACATCTTTCATGTGCTTGATATCGCCTTCAACGGAAGAACAATCCTTCTTTGATAGTTTTATCCCATGATTTTTCCGATAGAGATCCTCTCTTAGAGTTCTCCATCACAAAACACTTCAATACCTTGTTTACATAGGTGGTGATGGTGACCCCAACATCCTCTTGGATCTATCCTTGTGGATCTTGATCCCTAGGATTTAGCAGGCTTCATCAAGACCCTGTTGGAATATAGAGGCACGAAAAACACGTAATCACATGCGCAGCGGAAATTAAAGTTCACCAACAACGAACAATTAATTGCATACATATTACAATAATCATAACGAGAAATCTTACAAAGAATTTCGAGTCATTTCTCTACTACGGTATCCACGTAATCCTAAATCACGGAGTTTCCATGGATTTGCGGCGTTGAATCAGAGATAGATTTGCTAGGAAAAATCAAACTCAAGATTTTATGGAGAAAATATGAAGTCATCTTTGTTTGTGAATCCCAATAGCTTGTATATATAGGGAGGCTTAGCTTATTTCCCAAGCTAGCCCAATTAGGGAAATAAAATCTCTAATCTTGAATTTAATTAATTCCTTTTAATTTAATTCCCTAAATATAAATCTCTACTGGTTTAAATGTCTTATATGAAAATCTCTACGATTTATTTCCATATATATTAAATCCTACAATTATATTCCAAATATAATTATTAGGAATTCTTATTTAATTAAATCAAATTTAATTAAATATTAATAATAATTAATTCCAAATTAATCTATTATTAATTATTTCTCCATAAATTAAATATTAAATCAATTTAACATTTAATCAACTAACTATAATCCGTAAAAGGGAACTACTTGTTGTGTGACCCATATGCCCTCATATACCGAGCGATTAGTCAAACTAACAGTCTTAATTGAACTCTAGTCAATAAATTAGACATTCTCAATATATGATGTACGTTGCGAGAAACATGCAACTACATGTAACTAAAACGTGGGCAATTGCGATTTCCTCCTTTCATTCATGAATACTCGATTAGTCTTGAACATGATGAAGTGTCTATTCAAATAACTTAATCAATTTATCTCAAATCACTAATTGATCATCAGTGTCACACTTAGTCACAAAGTCTAAGTTGATGTGCATTGACCAATGACTTAGATCCAATTATGATGAGAAGATGAGTATTCTCTCTAAATCCACTTTGAGAAATGAATCCTTTTCTTGGCTCAACTACCACGCACATGCACTTCGTGATGAACCCAATTCAAGCCATATCTACCCATAGACCGGTTTGGCGTCGGTCATGGTCAAAGTTAAATCCTCCACACATGTCGTGCGTATTGACCTCAAGTCGAAAGGATATCGCATCGCTCCCACTAACCGAGACACCCGTAGACACATATAGTGGAACTACATCAAGCGGTTTCTCGGATCGTATACCAATACCCTCTAATGTATTTGTGCATCCATCATGAGATACTAGTATCTCACGAAGAAGTGAGATCTTACTACACTCTCTAAGAGTATGATACAGATCGCACACCAATCTCGATTGCATCATCAATATCCCTTTCTTGATGATCTTCGATTGTGGTTATTTAAGAATCATGCTTAAGTCATCCCGAGTTTCTCACTCACTCAATGACAGCAGAAGTGACTCGAGGAACACATATAAGAACAAATGCAAACAATCAAACATAATATTCTAATGAGTAACGCCCATACATTTAATATTAAACAAACAATAATATTAAACCAATGAATATAATCGAAAGTATTATGTCCTAACAATGGATTGTGCATAGGAAACTAACATCAACAATCTCCCACTTGAACTAGAGCGATCACCTACATGTCTAACCCCTAAACCATCAAAATGTCTAGTGTGTACATGAACACTCAAAGCTTTGGTGAAAGGATCGGTCGGGTTATCCTCGTGAGGGACACATTCTAACTTTATTTCTCCTCAAAGCAATTATCTCTCTTATCAAGTGATAACACCTCGATTACATGCTTGTTTTACATTATTAAATATCGGTTCCTTAGCTAGAAACAGCACCGATATTTGTCCAATACAACTTTATTGAATTTCTTGGTACTCGGAACTACCCTAGTTCATTTAAGAACTATTTTATCAGACAACTTCTTTGGCGTACGCATGACAATGTCTTAAACCCGTTTGTTGAGTCCACGGTAGTCTCTTGTTTGGAACTATTCAACTAACCGCCTCACCATTGAGAAAGAAAACATAGCGGCGTGATTTGTAATCATCCTGTCGGATTAAACTTGCATCGGCATAGCCGATTCAACTGACAACTCAATTGTCCTCCGTAGGCAAGCGATCTTTGAAATGCGTCTAATGTACTTAAGAATGTTCTTGCGACAATCGATGAGGTTCACGGATTCTGCTTTGGTATCTACCGATAGTGCTAATAACAAAGACCACATACGGCCTTGTGCAAGTCATGGCGTACATGATGGAGCCAATTGCGGATCGTATGGTATATCCTTCATGTCTTTGGATATCGGCGTCCGTGGAAGGACAATCCTTCTCAAACGACTTTATCCCATGACATGCGGTGAGAAACCTCTCTTAGAGTTCTCCATCATAAATCGCTTTAACACCTTATCTCGTGGGTTGGTTGTGGCAGTTTCAACATCCTCTTGGATCTATCACTATGGATCTTGATCCGTAAGATGTAACATGCCTCACCAAGGTCCTTCATCATGAAGGTCCTTGATAACCAATCTTTACCGGCGCATGAGAGGGATATTGTTTCCCATAATTAATATGTCATCGACATACACAACTATGAAAACAATATTTCTCCCCTTTCGCGTTCTGATAGAGCGCATGGATCTTAGAATTTACGATGAAGTCGAATGATTTGTGACTTCATCCGTCGGATATTCAACTCTGAAATTTGCTTGATCCGTAAATGGACCGTTTGAGCTTGCACACAAATTAGACTTTGGCTTAGATACAAAACCTTCCGGTTGAGTCATAAACACCTCCTTATCAATGTTCCCATTGAGGAAGGTTGTTTTGACATCAATCATCAAATCTCATAATCTAAATGTCTTCGCTTCTGACAAGTAAAATTCGAATGGACTTGATCTTGGCAACATGTGAGAAGGTCTCATCATAGTCGATGCCTTCGCGTTGACTATAACCATTTGCCACTAACCTAGCCTTGTAGGTTTGTACCTTGTCGTTTGCATCGATCTTCTGTTTGTAGACCCATTTGCAACTTTATGGTTTTACCCTTTCAACAACAACCAAGTCCCAAACTTGATTGGTGTACATCGAGTCCATCTCGGTTCATGGCTTCTTGCCACTTCTCCGAGTCAACGTCTAATGTTGCCTTAGTGTAGGATGCAGGATCGTCTTTTTTAGGGATCTCCACATCATCATGTTCTCTACGAGGAAATCATGATATCTAGTGGGCGGATTACAAATCTAGTAGACTTACAATTTTGTGTTTGTCGGGTTGTACATTACGATCGTGAAAATTTTTTGTGGTGCATCGATTTCATCAATGTCAGGAGAGTCCTCAAGAGCAACACTTTACGATGCTTCTTGGGAGTTTGAACTATCTTTGTTCTCATTGACCATGGGGTTTGTTCTTGAAAGCGATCTGACTCAATGCTGCTCAATTTGGTGAAAGAGGATCCTTAAGTGATAAACTTCCACCATGTGATTCTTTGAATCTCTAACGTTGGTTCCTTGTCGCGTTTCTTTGACAAGATATCGGTCTCTTGGTTATCTTGTGGTTCTTGAATTTCTTCAAGTTCTATCATCTTCTGACCTTGGTCCTTGAAGACATAGTCTTCTCAGAGGAACTTTGCTAGAAAGCAATTATCATTTGTTTTCGGGGTAGATAGAAATAATATCCTCTTGTTTCCTTTGGATATCCCACAAGGTAACCCTTTTCACCTTTGGATTCTAACTTATCATTGATCATCTTTTTTTTCAATCGTGGGCAACCCCACATTTTGATATGTGAAAAAAGTTGACTTCTTATCACACCATAGTTCATATGGCGTATGCTCAATTTGATTTGAATGGAATCATATTAGGAATATAGATTGAGGTTTTGGAGCGTATCCCCATAAGAATGTTGGAAGAGAGGAAAAGCTCATCATGGACCTTATCATGTCTAACAAGGTTCGGTTTCTCCTCTCGGATACTCCGATTCATCTGCGGTGTTAGGAGGAGTCCATTGAATTGGATTCCATGTAACTTCAAGTAATACATGAACTCGTGGCTAAGGTATTCACCTCCGCCGATCCAATCGAAGAGTCTTTATACTCTTACCAAGTTGCTTCTCTACTTGACTTTAAACTCCATGAATTTCTCAAAAGACTTAGATTTGTGTTTCATAAGATACTGCGTATCCATATCTTGAGAAATCGTCGATAAAAGTGATGAAGTAGGCGAAGTGATTTCCCTAGCTAGAGTGGCGATGGTCCACGAGATATCACTATAGATCAACTCTAGAACTTCTTTGTACGAATCCCTTTCCCGAAAAGGTTTTATTGGTCATCTTGCCCTTGAGGCAGGATTCACAATTTTCCGTAAGACTGAAAGTCGAATGGGCTTAAGTAGTCTAACTTTCTTAACCTTGCAATCTATTCTCATTTGCATGACCAAGCCTCTAATGCCACAAGTAAGTCGGGTTTTTCATGATTACTAAGTTTGAGTCGTTTTGTTTTATATATTAAGAATATCATGTCACAATGCAACAAATATAAACCATTCGATAAAGGAGCATTTCCATAAACATCACCATTAAGCGAAAAATAATAATAATTATTTGCAAAATGGAAGGAAAACCCTTGATGTCTAAAATAGGAATAGAAATAATGTTGCGAGTAATAGAAGGAACAAAATAACAATTATTTAGTTCAAGTCTAAAATCGGAGGGTAAGTTTAAAACATAAGCGCCAACACTTTTCAAAAAGAACTCTTGCTCCATTCCCCAGCGTGTAGAGGCGACTTCACCCGCCTAACTATTCTTTATGCTTGAGACCTGCACATTAGTACAAATGTGTGAGCCGCGATCGGTATCAATACCCAACCAGTTAGTATCATTTGTGGACATGTTTATCTCAATAACAAACATACTGTTCGATGCATTTGAGACACCTTATGCCTTATTTTAAATTTCTTTAGAACCTTACAGTCCTTCTTTCAATGCCCCTTCTGCTTGCAGTGGAGGCATACATCCTTGTCCACCATCTCCTTCTTTTGAATTCCACCTTTGGGCTTAAGGAAGTTCGACTTAGAGCCTTTCTTTACCTTGCCCCTTAGCTTCTTCTTTCCTTTCGGAGCAGAAGAAGTAGAGGTACTCACCATGAGCACGGGCTTTTCCTTAGCGATGGAAGAAAAAAAAGTCTTTAGCATATTATGCAGTTCGGGCATAGTCGATTCCGTCATATTCATATTAAAGTTTACAATGAAACTCGAATATTAATCGGGAAGTGACTAAAAAATGGTATAAACAACAACATTGGTTTTGAGCTCAATGCCCAACCGACCAAGTTTCTCGATTAGCCTATCATCTTCAACACATGAGGAGAAACCTTCCATCGCCGGATATCGGCATCTAAGCGGATCTCTCATCACTTCATATATCTGAGCGAGATTGAGAATCAAAGATCCTTCGGATCTTGATCATCTCGAAGAAGCATCCTCTTATCTTTGCCTTTGCAACTCGGAAGTCATCGAGAAGCATAACACTGCGGGCACAGGAAGCATCATCTTGATGCTTCTTTTGAGCTTTCGACCTTGGCTCGCCGATTACCCGACCTCGGGGTAGCGGGGATTGGCGTGTCCAATCGTGCTCAATCTTTTCTTGCCTAAACACTAAGCCGCGTTTGATTTTGCGATCGAGAAAATTTGGCCCGGCCAATTTTGTTCGTTTCAAAATGGTTCTCGGTGATAAGTTATTCATTTCAACAATCTAGAGAAATAAAATAAAAGCGGGAATTAAAACACATAATTCTATGATCAATGTTGTGAATCATAATAAACATGGCCTTTCAAATTTATTTTGTCTCCATTATTTTCATATATTCAACGACCTCATCGGAAGAATACGAATTTATATCTAATATAAATCATAATGGACTAGGATCACATTCCTACTATCATAATCGGGAAATTTGAATATCACAATAGCATAACCTTGGTGGTAGGTCTCCAAACCAATTGCAAAAAGCTGCAATTCTAGTTTATCGAACCCGGTCGATTGATGTCCCTTAACTTTTGTTCTCATAAAAGAGAAGTGAAACAAAATTAAGTTGGTTTTACAACCATCAGCGGGGACATTACATGTCCCTATAAAAGTCTAGATTAGATGTAGATCCCAAGGAGCAAAAGGCGAGGGCCTTAAATACTCATTGGAGCGAAATCTACGGTTTTCTTTTTAATTTTGATGGAAGACATCTTATCAAATCAATGAGAAAACCATATTTTAGTGAGGAACATTTTAAAAAGGGGGTATTAATTGCTTAATCGAGATCCAACATATTAATCTATATCACATTTGAGCAATTATTGGCGCGCCACCTACCCCAAACATGATTTCACAAGGACTAACACTTATATATGGGCGCAAATACACCCAAATATTAAATACGATCAGAAGGGTTATTGGGTGCCGCCTACCCAAACAGATATAACAAGGGCGTAAGCGTTTAGCGAATTAAATTATAAAAGCGGTTAAACATTGGGATTTAACAATTTCTTTTAAACGAATTTGGAAAAATCAATTTTAATTCAATTTTAAATCATTAAAAGGAATAATTAATCAATTAATTATTTTGGTCAACCATAATTCAAATTTTAAATTAATACTTTATTAATTCCAAAATTCAATTTTATTGTTTATTTTATTCATTAAGGGCTCATTATGCAATTTCAAAAATTACCTGAAGGGCACATCCTAAATCAATTTCCAAGACACGTCCTTCCCATCATCGCCATGGGAATTATCAAAAACCTTTCCGATCGGGACATCCAAACCAAACATTCAATAATCCATCACGGTTTATCGAGAATTATTCCAAAAATTCCCAAAGCGTTTCCAAATTAATGGGTTTATTGATTCCAAACATCAACGATTCCAAACCTTAAAATTAATCGATCAATACCCGAAAGCACAATTAATCGAAACATCTCGAAGCCGAACCAACAAACATCAAACCAAAGCGAAAAGTCGATCAATCAAAGATAACGAGTCGCGCTTATCGCTTTCGGCCTTGGGTGACTTCGGCTGCAATCTTGACTCAATCGGAGTGGAGAAGGAGAGGGCGGGGGGCTCACTTCCCATCACGGATTTGGTTGAAAGCGAACAAGGACCGCGGTCAGATCGGCCCGCGCGCCAGCGATTCGTCTCGATTTTGGTGGCGTGCGCCGAGAATCGAATCGGGGCGGACGGACATAAGTGGTCTTGAGGATTCAAACATAGACTCAAATCGAGATGAATCGGTGGCGCGCGCCTGCCGCGATTCGAAGCGATTTGAGGATACCATATGAAAAGGCGATTAGGAGGAATGGCTCTCAAATTCTTGTGACGGTGGAAATTTAGTGCTGACGGGAGATGTGGGCTCGTGCGATGGCTGATTCTGGGCGAAGACCACCGGCTCGAAACATCATCACCATGACAAGACCGGGAAGACCCGGCGGCTGCGGAGAAGTTTTCCCGAAAACCCCAAAGTGCGTGGGTTGGGAAGATGAGCAATGCGAATAAGAAAAAATAAAGGGGTGTGGTTCCTTTTGTCCAACAAAATTTAGTGCTTGCGGTTTTCAAAAAAAAATTATAAAACCAATTTAATTCATGCAATTAAAATAAAGAGCACGAGCTACGATACCCTTTATTGAAATATAGAGCCCGTAAAACACGTAATCACATGCCTTGAACGAAAATTAAAGTTCACCAACAACGAATAATTAATTGCATCTGATTACAATAATCATAACGAGAAATCTTCGATAACTCGAGTCTGATTTCTCTACTATGGTATCCCGTAATCCCCAATCAGTTTGTACGGATTTGCCGTTGATTGAATCAGAGCAGGTTTGCTACAAACTCTAGATTCTATGGAGAAAATATGAAGTCATCTTTGTTTGTGAATCTCAATAGCTTGTATATATAGGGAGGCTTAGCTTATTTCCAAGCTAGCCCAATTAGGAAATAAAATCCTAATCTTGAATTAAATTAATTCCTTTTAATTTAATTCCCTAAATATAAATCTCTCTGATTTAAATGCCTTATATGAAAATCTCTACGATTTATTTCCATATACATTAAATCCTACAATTATATTCCAAATATAATTATTGAGAATTCTTATTTAATTAAATCTAATTTAATTAAATATTAATAATAATTAATTTCAAATTAATCTATTATTAATTAATTCTCCATAAATTAAATATTAAATCGATTTAACATTTAATCAACCAACTATAATCCGTAAAAGGAACTACTTGTTGTGTGACCATAGGCCCTCGTATCTTGAAAGCGATTAGTCAAACTTGCGGTCTTAATTGAACCCTAGTCAATAATCGGACATTCTCAATATATGAGGTGCGTTAGAAACATGCAACTACATGGCGGAAGCGTGGGCAATTGCGATTTTCTCCTTTCATTCCGCGAATACTTTCGATTAGTCTTGAACTGTTAGTGTTAGTGTCTAGAGACAATCCATTGTAAGGACATAATACTCGATGATATTGGTTTGTAGGTCTGAGCGGGTTTTGTGAGGGCGAGAAGTCTAGAGGGAGGTGAATAGACTTACGAAAACTTTTTGTGCGGTCGAGGTGTGATGGCGGTTAGCGTCGAGTCAGTCAAAGTGAATCGGTTTGGTGATATCTAACTTACTAATCGCTGAAGGCGGTCGATTAAATATCTATCGATTTAAGCGATTGCGGAAGCTAAGTTTTACCCGCAGAAAAAACCGGTTTTAATAAATCGATTCAAAGTGGGTCTTTTAACCGGTTGACTAAAGTGTCAAACTTGATCGGATCGAAGCTTGGTGTGGCGATCTTAACTTAGAATATGTATGCAACTTAAATAGTTGTGTGTGATTGTGTAAGCGATTAATCAAAGCGGTAAAGGCACACAAGATTTATAGTGGTTCGGACAAACCCGATCCTACGTCCACTCTTCCCCATCACAAGAGGGCACCAACTAAACCAACTGGACTTAGATTTTGTGTTAGTCAACACAAGATTACACCGATAGATATTTAAAAAGTTCTCCTCAGCCCGATCCAGTAAATCGTAACTAGAAACCTGATACGAAATCTTGCTAAACAACAACCTAACTTTGGGTTTGGGTAAGATTGTTTTTAGTTCCAACTTTGAAATCTTTTTCTAGTTTATAAGTAGCCTGTCGGCTAGATGAAAAGATTTTTGTGCTAAGAACTTATGGGATGAACACTTGGGCGATAATCTTCAAGTTTCGTGTTCTTGATGCGAATCGATTATAGCTTGAGCTTCTTGATAGTTTTCAAGTATATTCCTCCGAAGTGTGATCCCATATTTATAGACCTCGAAATCAAAAGAGGTTGGAGAGCAATTTGAATTTGGGGCTATATTTAGTAGACTTGCGAGGATTGATGTGGCGTCTTGAGAGCGGCATGACCCGAAAAGCGTGAATAGTGTCTTTTATAGCCGTTAAACGACGCAAATCCCGTAATTCTTGGCTCCGATCATCGATGTCTTGTTCTTATTGGTTATGAAGCAACACCGGTGTTGTTCTACCAACTAAGGTTGACATTCTTCTTGCTCAAATAAATCGGCGTATAACGGTGAAACATCGGTTTTTCACTGGTGGTGACTTTGTCGATCAAAAGCGGTCGATCTACTGGCTATAGTCTTCGGTGCGGTTGTCTTAGCTTCAACTTAGCGGACTCGGTGATGTAGGTCTTGATGCGATCTTGGAAGTCATCGATCTTCAAGTATACGAATTTGAGCTTCATGACTTAAATTGTGATATCGGCTGGATCGGATCGTCGATCTTTTGTCCTTCTCTTGCCGCCCGGCTTTTGTCCGGATATCGGTGTTCTTCATATCGACCTATACATATTGAGGTTCCCCTTGATATGTGACCTATCTATTACATCGGTTGTTCTATCGATAATTATCAATGGTATCCTATAATAGTAATAAAAACATCGATCATTAACGAGTCCGGTGGTCTATTACATGTGTTTAGAACTTTCGTCAAAACTCTAAATTTCCCAACAATTTCCCAATTTTTATGAAACCAAAAACACCTTGAGAAACCAATCCGCAGTTGATAAATATAGAAACGATAAAAAAGCACATAATCGGAAAATATTTTTGAGATTTTGTCTTAGGATCGAAAATAAACTTTTCTTTCATTAGATTTGTCGATTACATATTACATCGTAAAAGTTTGAATTTAAAAGCGGTGATCTGAGAAGTCTTCGATTCTTCACTCTTTAGGCTTGTATCTTACGGCATTTTCTCTCGATCTTGAGGATGTTGAAAATCTGGTAAGTTTCCATTTGACATCATTGATCTCTTTGAGGATCAATTATGCGTTTGCTCGGGATGTCAAAATAGAACCTCTGAAATGCCGGTCTGTCAAATGAGTCGTCCGCCTTCTTGAGTAATCTAACACATCATACTCTTGGCTAGATATTTTTACATTGATTATTTTGGCCTCATTTTCCAGATACTTTTTAAAAATCTGGATATTTGTTTTCCAACCGGTTGAGGAATTACGCATCCCCGGAGATTCTTAGGTGTGGAACAAGATCTAGAATAAAAGCATCGAAGCCATTCACTTCTAATCTTATTCCATTCCTCAAACCTTTCGGCGTGTCGGCGCAGTTTTTGGAATGATCTCATCAACTCTTCTTTGGTAGTTGAGGTTACGGTCGAATTTTCCAACTTTTCCTTTCTTAGCCCTCGTCTGTATTTCTTCTTGAGATCTTACATCTCTGCCAATTTTTACGCCCTTCTTTCTTCTTCATTAATTCGGGCTTCTTGACAATCGCTCTTTGGAGCGGTTTCTCGGCCGATTCTTTATCGGCTGAATTTTGGCTTATTGCGGCTTCTTGTGACTTTCTTAGTATGAGTGGTGGTACAAGTTGTGATATCTCGGCACCCTTGGCGGCCTTTCTTGCCTTTGACTTTTCCATCTTTTCGAAATTTCGTTAGCAAAAAAGATCGAGATGGTTAGTCTTTGTCCGTAGGATTCAAATCGTCTTGAATTAGGTCTGTTGTTTGTTACATTGTCGATTTGGTTTCTCCTCTGTCCTTCCTTTTTGGTTTGATCAAGCAGCGGTGAGGTGGAAATCGAGGATCAAAAAACACCGATATCATACTGTTGAGATCTTGCAGATAAACCTTGACAGCGTTAGACTTTGAATCTTTGAGCGGCTCGGTCTTGTGAATTCCACGGCAGATAGAGGTAAGAATTAGTTTGTCGAGTTTCTCTTGATCAATTCTAGCTTTTGTTGAGCATCGGAAAAAAACTTGTTGTTGATCAACTGAATTAGCTTACCATCAAGCGATTTTATAAGCTCGTGAGACCAGGTTGGTCAGTTTGGGAGAACCGATCTTTGATTACCTCAATGGGAAATAGCAATTCCATTGATCAGATTATTTCTTTGAGGCCAATCGCCTCTGATGATTATCACTCCCTTGACTTCTTCTTTGGAGATCTTTCAAACATGATCGATCTCTGAAGTTGATCAGCCGATGATGTGAGATGTAGGAATATTTTGCGTCTTTGATCACTTTTTTAGTTGTTTTCGCCTCGGTGGTTGGTCGTGAAGCTGCGGCACCGATTCACTATCATCGGCGACTCCGCGTCCTTCATAGAACATCTGCTTGAGAGCTTCTTGGCGATCTCAAGTTCACCTTGTTGATCAACCCGGCTTCACGTGGATCGAGCTTTGATTGATTCGGCGATTATCATTTCATTTGGTGATCTACTTAATGATTTCTTCATATAAAATCAAAATCTACAAATTCATCGTACGCCTCCCCATACATTACATAATCATCAAAATCCGAGAAGCTTTTTAGCAGGAGATCTTTCGGTGAGGATCTCCATAACTTCCTCTCTAATAACGAGGATGGGCTACGGCCTCTGGATACATCGCATCAATATCTCGTTCAATTTGCATCGACCATTTTTCATTGATGGTCTTGGATGATCTGGACTTCGAGGAATTATTTGTTCGGATCATTAGATTACGGTTGATGAGATGTAGAGGTTCTAGTGGTGCTTGAGTAAGCGGAAGTTGGTGATTGGTTGAACCTCTGAGAGGTTACATTGTCCCGAAGTAATTAAGTCCGGCTCTGCGGCGGGTGATCTTTACGGTTCATGGATGATGGTATCGAGGTTGAGGCGGAGTGGAATAGAAGGAGAAATATGTTAAAATGACCCCATGGTAGGAATTGGCGAATCGGCTCGAAGATTGAGAAGGAGATCGTTCGTCTCTGGCTCTTCCCTCGAAAATGTTGGCGAGCTCTCGGCAGCTTTGCTGTCGATTTTAAGTGATTTACGTAGCTCGTGAGGTTGCTGGCACTCGCTCGCCTTGTCTGACTTCATCTTCAGCAGAGTCATTGAGGCTGTTTTGCCTTCTTGACCTCTTCTCTGAGCCTTCACGGTTTTTTTCTTTTCTTCTTTTTGGGAGCATCTGGTGTAGGCGTGCATTTGCCTCCTTGGTTTTTCCTTTCTTCACCTTTGGAGGAGTGGGCCTCGTATCATCATCAATTGGCCCGTATATGCATTTGAAGTGTGGTTGTGAGGAAGCACTTGTAGGACTCCGATCCATTCTGGTCCCATTCATCATTTGGCGGTTTTCTTTTCGGAATAAGCTTTGCAACCTTATTCTGATTAGCGATCCTCTTCTTTGAGATAGACACGCCTCAGATTCATTAACTCAAATTTTTCATGTTTTCTTGGGCGAGAATGGCCTTGAGGGGAAGCCATGAATTGATGTTCTTGGCTTCGCCGATTATCATGACCATCTTTGTACAATTTCTACGGATGTTAGGCATCTGAAATTTGAGCAGAAATACCCACGTGATTGTTTTTGACAATATAACCGAACAGTTCGATTATTTCCTTTTTTAACATCTGATGCGACAAAACCCTCAATTCGTGTTTTTCAGCCTCTCTACGAAAGGATTCGATTTTACAATCGACTCATCTTCATTCTCCTGTAGTGAAGCGGTGATTCTTCCTTTGGGCAATTTGAACAGGCGTGTTATGTCGCATTCGATGATCGATCTCGCCTACTGTTGGTGAAGAATCGGTTCATCTCGAAGTGTCGTATCCACCTTCAAATTCGCTTAAGAATTAAAATTAGCCATGTTAAATCCACTTTGGATTGCGATTGAAGCTGACACATAATTTTCAAGGCCTTAACTGCCCGAGTTTGTTGGCTGTGGATTACGGATCGTA